>RQWE01000082.1:0-23496 GCA_004028395.1 Leptographium galeiforme
GGGGGGGGGGGGGGGGGGGGGGGATAGCACTGGGGAGGCGCTGCGAGGTATCTTACGTTGTGAGACAAGGAGAGTCTTCAGCTTCCGTGCTGTTTAGCTGTCCGAATATGCAATACGCCAAGTTGTAGCGCAAGTTATCTGGAACAAGGCGTCAGTGTCTGTCCCGGACAAAGTGTAGCGTAATGTGCACGGGCAACTACTAACAAAGCAGCCACTGCAAATCAGTCTGGTTGCCGCTCGAATAGGCGCTTGAGAGCTGGCAGTCGATACAGGCCTTGAAGACTATGCCAGCCTCAACGGTTGCATAGTTCGAATCGCTGCAAGTCATATCGTCGCCGGTGGTAGCCGACAAGACATTGCCACAGTACTGGGAGCAAGGAGAGTCGGGCGCAACCAAGAGAGCCGAGGCGGTGGTCGCCAAGGTGGTAAATATGGCCAGCTTTTGTGGCCACATATTGAGCCTGCCAAAACGTCCGGTAATCTATGTATGGCCTGGTTTGTGTGTTGTATTCGGTCGGTGGTATCGACGGATCTTGGGAGATAAAAGAGCACGGTGCTTGTAGCAAAGAGGAGGGTCAAACAACAAGGTCTGGGTTGATTGAAGGGCTTGTCGTCAAACGAAGGAAATATTTCGGCAACGCTATCAGGCGCAGCTGTTTCTCATAACAGCGGATTTAGAGACCGCGCGAGTTTGGTGTCCTGTCGGCGCGATATCCAACCGACAACGAGTTGTTCACCACAGGTAGGTAAAGACATATATATGTGTTTGGGTTGGGGTGCATAGAACGCTAGTTGCCGGTACTCTTGAACAGCCGCCGTACTTTAGCAGCCGTCGTGCGTCAATGTGTTGGATCAGGAGACGTCGCAATGGACGGGAAGGGAAAGGGTCCAATGGCAGGAAAAGGGACATGCGACCGGAACCGGAAAGACGGTCGCCGAGGGTGTTGCGCACGTTATGACTCGGTGAAATTAGTGGAAGAACCAAGCGCTCTATGATGTGATATATGTGATGTATGTGGTTTAGATAGGGAGAAGCTATTCGGGGTTTGAGGAGTGTTCCAGTGTCGCGTTTTGTGTTTTCTCTCTCGCCCTATCTCCATCAACGGGGGCGCATGTTTGAGTGAAAGAAGGGAAGAAATGCGACGAAGCTGGTGATAGGAAATGGCTAAAAAGAAGGTGGGGAAGCCAATTCGAAAAAGTGTGTGACGGAGCTGCACGAAAGTGCCTTCCCATATGGCACTTCTTTCCAAAATGGGCCTAACGCATGTGAGGGGCCTGTCCCTCTTTCCAACGTCTTTGCATCATGCGAGTGGTTGGGGCCGGAAGTTGAGGTGGGTGAGTCTGTTGGTTGTGGAGACCTGTGGCATCCTCTATTTCGTAGAGACAAGCCAGGGCCGTCCTGCAAAGTATCAGTGGTCGGTGTGAAGAAAGAACGCATCATCCTCTCCTCATAGTCTCGATTTAGGCCAGGTGACGACCTTACCTCTTCTTCATCTTCGCAAGACCCAGACCTACCGCCGGCAGCAACGGGTAGCCAAGAGAAATATGTGATGGCAAGTGATGGATAGTGGGTGTGAAGGCGAGTTTGGTTACAGGGGTCGACCCTTGCATGGCGGTGTGATATGGCAACTGATTGGTCGCTACAGCCTGCCCTAAGAATCCTACCCTTCCCTAGATAGGCAGGGCTGATGGGCATCGTTCAGACAATACCTGGCCCACAAGTACAGCCCATCTGCCTCCCAGGGCCAATATCTACCGTTAGCCCAATGTCTGGACGAGCGAGATACATTAGCCAGCTGTTTATCCACCACCACGCGGCCCGAGATGGCCTAGCCATCTGGACCACTCACACCAGTCTTTCATCTCCACACCTGCTCTTCCTTCAACAGTTGGAAACGGCACGTCTGCGGCACACTTGCAACATACGACTTTGATTCGAACAAGTCCATGCCCCTGCATCCTCGTATTCGCGCAAAGACGGATCTACGTAGTTCTCCGTTTTTGCAGAGAGAAAAAACAGGACATGGAACGGGACGATGCGGACACGGAGTACGAGGACTCCGTTCGAGTTGTAGCGTCTCTGCATGAGACATTCGGGCCACATCGCACAATGCCTATCATTTGTATCACACAGTCATCGTCGAGAATTCCACGCCGATACTTCCCCGTTCTCTGTAGGTGGGCCCTGATTGCTTAGATCAGCCATGCGCGCATTGAAACACCAGCTCACAAAGCGACGTCTTAATGCGTGGAGCAAAGTTGACTTGTACTCGTAAGATACATATTCATTCATATCCTACAGTGTCGCATCGAATTGCTGTCGTCTCATCGCGCACACGATTTGGCCCAAAAGTGGCAATCAGATAAGCGCCGACGAAACTTGGATGGCATCATTTAGCCATGGAGAGTTTTCTTTCACGGTGAGAATCAAAAGGAAGTCGTGTCATCACTTGTACAATGCCGGCCTACAATGTTTCTGCGGCGGCTATCTGCATTTCTATCTCGCCGGCTGGTGGTACGACGTGGAACAATTTACCATGCCTGTACAGGATCCGATCGTGACATCGTGGAAGATGGCTTAAAACTCCAAAAAGCAAGACGGCGAAAATGGCATCCGCAAAAGCGAAATAAGAAAATGCTCAAAACGATCCCTAAATAGTGTCACGCAAAGCAACAGATAGAACAAGTGGTACACCAGCAGCTCCCGTAAAACAATTGAACAGACAAAATAGTGCCCAGCACCGCAACGAGGTGAAGCGTCTTGCTCGCGGATTCTCCATGCTTCTCAAGCTCCAGTTTCATGTCCCATATTTCGATTCCACGTCAATATTATGCCAAGCTCCATGTCAGCATTTCTGCTTTATTCCCATGGCAGCCGCTGAAGGGATAGTGGCATCACTGATACTTGCATCGTATTGCATGGCTGTCGGGGTCGGCGGGTCGAATTTAGGAGCATCGCGGTTTTTAGAAAGATCCAGGCCGCGCAAGGGCGATTGATGGCGCAGTTCCGGGCTAGATAAGGAGTCGACCAGTTCACGGATGTTCGGCGGTAGGAACACCTCGTAAATGCTATCTTCGGCTCCTCCAGCGGCCGGAGTTTGCGCGGTTGGACCGTTCACCTCCCGAGGCACAGTTGGAGTTGCATTGCCTGTTGTAGCCTCTTGTTGCCGTGTCTGAGAGTGGCTATGAAATGGGCATGATTTGTTGACCCGACTGATCATAGCCACAATCTCATCGTCGGGGTCCGTGACCGACTGTGCCCATGGTGTACTCGTAGTTGAGTCGAACAGCCAGGAGTCCGACGACGCTGTCGACGTCGCCCCCCGCGATGCAACGCTGCGGTCATTGGATGACTGACGAAGCCGGTCTGTACTTGTGGCCGCCCTTTGTTTTGGGCTGGTGGTGGGGAGTGGCGGAGGAACCGCTTCACCCTTTTTTGAGTGTGACATTGCCAGACGCTGTCGTCCACGACTTATGGGACGCCCAAAACCACGATCATCTGACTCCCGCTCAACAACAGCAGAGCGGTTGAAATTCAGAGTTCCGAAAGGCCTCTGTTGGCAAGCAGGCGAGACCATGGTCTGTAAATAGTGCTCACACTTTGTCTCGGCCATCCGATCCTTCTCTAACCGTGCGTCTTGAGTTCCACCAAGTACATCATCCGCAAGAGAGTGCATCAGGGACTTTGAATGCTGAAAAGATGGAGGGACCTCCCGATGAAGTTTGTCAGGGCTGGCCATCTGGGGGATGAACATCCGCGATTGGCTGGAGCTTCGAGTAAACCCGTTCATAGGTGTCTCGCCTCTGACACGCGAGCGGCTTGCATAACGCGTCTTCCTTGAGGTTGGCCGCATCGGGATTGTCGAGGGCGAGGGCGGCCTCGGTTTCGAGATATTGGTCCCTTGTAGGATTTCATGAAGCTCGTTCATCGCGTCTGGAGTGCTGGTCTCCTCCTCTTTTGCAGTGCTGTTGTGTACCTCTGTCTCGTAGATTTCTTGGGTTTTGCTGTTGATTGGGACTCCCACATCTGAAAGGCCCGGCGGGTTTTCCGTACTTGGTTTTGGTGCCGATGAGTTGATCTTGTCCGACTGAGCGAGCATCCCATTCATGGAGCCCACGATCCACAGTCCCTCGACCGTAGTATTTTTGCTCCCTTGTGACGTTGAAGCCTCGTCAATAACCGTCAGGTAGGACTCTAGCGCCTCGAAGTTCTTGGAAGTGGGCGTTATCGGGGAATCAATCGTTGTGCCCCGGATTTTCCGTTGGCCTCTGCCACCTCTGATGTCAGTGTAGGGCGAGCTAGCGCCGTCCATTGGTGACTGTCTCGGTTTTGTCTTTGGAAAGATGAAGCTCGGCCTCAGGGACATGGGCGTTGGACTTGGGGCAGTCGGTGTTGGTATATCTACATCAACGGCGCCAGACAGCGGCCCCCCCTTGTCCGGGATTCTCGAGCTTCGAGACCCCACTGGAAGCTCGTTTGGAATCTGAAGTCCCAGTTTCGGAGGAGGGGATCTAGCAGGCGCAGGCCGTGCCTGATCGGCAGTATTCGACCGGCGGGCAGCTGCTGTATTGCTATTATATTCTCGTCGGTGGTTCTTTTTTGACGACCCTCTTGATGCTTCGGTAGGTGCCAATGTCTCTAGAGGCGATAGAGCAGGACTGTGGCGGGTGGCGGGTGTTGCGGTTCGATGGCTCAGTTGGTAGTTGGAATGTGCCTGTATGAATGTATCTTCGGTATCAACCGTTCCGCTAGGGTCGCTTCTCACAACCTTTGCGAAAGGTCTTTTTGTTGTGTCGACAATCAAGACCTCTTCAACACCGCGTCCAAGCACACCGTACAGGCTGACCTCGCCTCCCTTGATTCCAAAAACCACACTGGTCCCCGTGTATACACAGTCCTCTTCGACGCCTGTGCGATTGCAGACGACAACAATGGTCTCTTCTTCCTTTTCGGCCCGAATGACTGGCTCGAAGCGTTGAATCCAGTACGTTAGAGTCTCCATATCGGGTTCGTCCGGTAGCTGAGTGTAAGACTGGCGGTCCTCTCGCGTGACCCAGGCCATGCTTAGGATAACAACATTTGCTTGGACCTGAAGAACGTGGCAGGCAAATTCAAATGCATTCCAAGGAGCTTCGAACCTGTATGGACTGGGAGTCAGGGTCAGTTGTTGATCTGTCAAGAGCGTAGTACGGTGCTCTTGTACTCACTTGACATCCATGCCTAGGCAAAAGAGTCATTAGCCTACTCGTATTGCAAAGTCTTCTTCTTTAAGGCGGAAGGACTTACAGATTCCCAGGGCCACATTGCCAAGGCCACTGACCTCGCTCTGGAAGAAACCATCTCGGCCCTCGAGAGCCCATGTTTCATCAGTTGCATAGAGAAAGGTTTTGTGATAATTGGCAACAGTCTCTCCGTTACCATTTATCAAGATGGAGGAGTTGTAAAATTCGGGCGATGCTGGCCAGTTGTTCGTCACATCAACCTTTTCCGGGTACCCCACGACGACATTGCAGTCGAACTTGACAGCGATGTTTCGTGCCCAACATGCGCTGACGCCCGAGCCCGATGGTTCCAAAAAGGGTGATATCTCTGCAAGGGAACGGAAATTGTAGCCTGCCCAGTTAGTTCCACAAGTGGAAAGAACCATGGGAAGCAGGTGTAGCTTCAAAAGATAAAAAAAAGTTAAATACCAGTGAACGCCAATTCAGGAAGCACGAGGAGATCCAGGTTATCCAAATCTGGCGACCTGTTCAGGACCGCGTCAGCGCGGTCGAGGTTGTTGTCAACATCCCCGACCTGCGGAGCAAACTGAAGGCAACCTATCCTCATGCTGGGCGTATGAAATGAAGTGGCTCTCAGGTCGTGCACCCACTTCCATGACTAAATGAGCGACAACAACACCAATTCTAGGCCACTGCACAGCCACTGATAAAACCGCAAAGTTGGCAAAGGCTCACCTCCACCATAGAAATTAGTATGATGCCTCGACGAAAGAAAAAAAAGCAGCAATGCCAGGGATATGTAGGAGAGAACTCGGCGATGGTCAAGTGCGATGCGAGAAAAGGGGTGGGTAGGAATCCGAGGGGGGAAAGGGGGCGATGCGCCAGAAAGTGCGAAGAGGTGGCCTTAGAACAGAAGTGGAAGCCGGTACTCGTAGTGGCTCGGGGCTTTCCCTGCGGCAGGTCACGAAACTAGATTTAGACCAGATATCCGTATGCAGGGTCCGTAGGCCTTATTAGTGTAAGTGCAACTACAGAGTATCTTTATCTTGTACAGGTGCCTTTTCAGACCCCAATCAACTTGCCAAGCGAGAGCTAACGTACCTACGTTGGCGGGGTTTGGGGAAGCAGGGCGCGAATCATGTCGTTGCACTACGCGCCCGGCCTCCCGAGCACACGTTCCACTAATAGGATTGGCTGTCACTCTGGGTCGGTATCCACCCAGGCAAATGCTAGAATGCAAAACGTGTGGCTCGTTCGCAAGAAGATACCAACATTGTACCCCGTCTCCGTACGAGTACAACCCAATGGAAACGGCCGTAAACTGCAAGAGACAGAGGCCTCATTCTAAAGACCTCTTTTGAAAAACTGATCGTTGACACTCCGCTGTGTTGTACACAGGCTAACTAATACGAGAGAGGGTTAATAACTAACTATGAATACTCGACATTGATAACTAAGCGTGGATGCTCGACATACCGGAGAATGCACAATCGTACCCCGTACGAGTATTAACGTGTTTTATCTAACTAACGACAAGCCCTGGGAAGTGTCGTATGCCAGTCCAAAAGTAGAAGGAGCTTGATCTACGGTAGACATGGATGCTGTATGCGTACTCGTACGGCGCACTCGCGAACAAAGACCACTTTATTCTCCCAGCCGCCCTCGCACATGCCGCAACATACGAGTCATCCATAAACAACGACGCATTTGCAAACTGCCGATTGATAAAATGCGTACGACACATTGTCGCATTCGATAAGCAGTTTGTCCGAAACTCAAAGTATATTCAGCCTAGTCAGGCTATTCACCGGCAGCTAAAAGCATTTCCCCTCTGTTATCCCAGTCCCTTCAACCCGGTCAGAATGTGAAATGTAGTCCATGAAGCTTCTGTGCCCGGTGTTTAGCAATCACAGTGCTCGACAATAGAAGGGCCCACATCAGCGAGCACGGTCTCTGGGAACCCAAAATTGACGCCGTCCCAGCCAAACCACGCCGCATTTGTCTTGTTGGGGCTATCAAAAACTGTTAGTTGTTGTGTTACTCGTGTCTTCCTTCAAAGAAAGCAACTCACTCAATGAGTGTGGCCACTGCGGAATCATTCACTGTGTTGTAGCCCCATGAAAAGTACCACCCGCTTCCTTGACATGCTTCGCCGTACCAGCTGGCTTGCGCCGGGTCTTCAGACTTGTCCAGGTCGAGTTGAATAGCACATGGGATTTCGACCGGCCCAGATGGTAGGATATCGATCAGAAACGCTATTCGAACACCGTTGGGGTTGTATTGCAGGCCTGGAAATTAGTGTTCATGCCGTTTCCGTGGATGTTCTAGCCAGTAAGCCCAAGACTTACTGCGGGTCGTATTTTTGATCGACCATGTTTCCCCAGATAGCGGGACGTTTAGTGCCGAGTTTTCAGTAGCATTTTTGCTTGTCACAGGCGCATTACTGCTCTTTTCTGGGACCGGCACTTCTTCCACAAGACATCCGTCAACAGGGCTGGCGACTGACACGGCCGTGTGGCCCAGATCATCACCAGTGACAATGACAGGCTCGCCGACTTCAGCGTGTTCCTTGTCTGGATGGTCGAGAATCCAGGCTGCAATCTCGTGGAGCCCCATTTCCGCCCTTTCTTGTTCCTCGAGCATGTTTTCTGCCGCCTCGTAAAGAGCCGAACCAAAATCACTATCAGCGAGGCTCATATCAACAGAGTGTTTGTCGGGTGTTGAGTCGTCATCATCTCGTGTATCTTTGTCTCCTTCCGAAGACGCTTTTACAGAACCATGCTCTGTTTGCCTAGGCAACACGTTGCCGTTGCTGTAGTATGTGAGCGACTGGTGTGGAGAGGTAGTCTGGCCACTGGTGATTTCGGCTTCAGCGTAGCCGAAATAGGCCCGCTGGTTTTTTCCAATGTCGTCGACTGTCAAGACAAAGAAACCGTTGCTTCCCCAGCTCCCACTGCAGATGTACTTTGCTTGTTTATCGCATGGCATGTTGGAGAAGGACGTCTTAGTGCTTAATGCGCTGTCTTCAACCTGGACAGTGAAGTGGCAATGCGAGGGATCAAGTTCTCCGCCACCAGGACCACCTTCCTCAACGATGAAATCGTAGATACAGGAGCGCTCGTCGTCTGCGCAGCTCTAATGAAAGTCGCGAGCCGTCCACATATCGGAGCGGGTCCTCTTTGCCATGTTCGAGGGCATAGCCGCGAGGTGTGCAGAGGCATGGCCGCAGATTTGTCCAAGGACAATGGCCAGAGAAACCAGACGAGAAACCATAATGAAGAAGTAGAGCTGTATGTGCTTATTGGTTAAAATGCATAAACGTGCGGTAAGCTTGGGATTGATGCTTATTTGGACGGTTCCCCGCGAACTGTATCCCAAAAATGGTGAACTCTGGTGTTTCAGGGTCTGACGCCGTAAAATCGCCGTGTACCCAAAGCCGGCCGATATGATGGTTGGGGGGGGTTTCTGGGCCTCTCGAAACGCAACTTCCCCGATACATCGTGGATTCATCGTGGTTGCCTCCTCGGTGCTTATCCCACAAGTTTCTTTCCAGATCGGATGCTAGTCTGCTCCAATTGTGTTTCTCGTGACCTACCCGTCACCAAGCGACTTCCTACTTTGTGCTTGATGCATCCGAATCTGACGAGACATTTATGAGTTGAGTTCGTCATTTATTCTATTAGAGAGACTGACTACAATCTCTTGCGGAACACATCGATTCGCCCTCGGGGCCATAACTTCTACAACTTCATATCTTGGTCCTCGTCTTTTCATGTGAAAAATCATACTTGAAAGATTACTCCGTAGTGCGGTCTTCATTATGGCAGCTTCAACGAGTAGACTAGTTTCAAGCGCACTTGGTAGCAGCTTCCGAGGCGGCCCCCCCACATGAATGCCAGCTCCTTCCTTGTGATAGACACCAACATACCTGACTTATGATATCGCCAATGGAAGAAGCCAAAATTACCGCGTTATGACTGGACCAGTATCCATCTTTCCATCGTCCTGTCGCCTTTTTCTTTTCTATCCTGCCCGGTGTTTGGCCGGTCCATGCTCCACGAAAATCCGTCGCCCCACATTAGAAGCTTTACGGGCGCCTAGCGGAAGTCGAATTCGCTGCTGCCCTACCGACGTGGATGGTGGTGGATGCTGCGCTTAGAAACTGCATTCAATTGGCCTGTCAGTTCCGCCCACGGCCGCCTTGTAGGCGGCCAGCTGCCACCTCAATCCCTCTTCCTGAAACAGCCCAGTCCTGCATGGCTGCAAACATGCAGCCAATGAGCATTATGATTTCTAGGCCTGGCGGCGAGGGTAATTCCAACAGCCTATCATAGAGCATTCTTGCCAATAGGAATATGGGCCCTTTGATAGGTAATACAGCGCTTAGGCCCTGGAAATAGGGAGGTGCATGCAAACTGGCCGACCCAACCTCTCGAAGCTTCTGAAAAGGTGCACCTAGGCGAGCCGCACATCATTAAAAATAAAGCAGATGCGAGGCTGGAAATCCGTATCCATACTCTCGGCGGCAGCGTGCTGCCGAGCTAATGATTAAGATAGCACCGGCCTGAAGTGAGGCCAGCTCCCGGGCTGCGTTATTTGAAGGCTTCCCTCTCCGCATCATTGTGTTCCAAAACGACAGCTTTATTCACAGTCTCATTTCTGTCTTCCACGGCGCCGTGTGCTTCCTTGCTCGGTGGCCATCAAGCAGATATCCGACAAGTGGAGAGCATCAGCTACACATCCTCGTCAATATGACTGCTTCAGGAAGAAAAACCCTTCTTGTCTGCCTTCTCTTCGTTTTTTCATCCAGAGCACTGCAAGTCACACCAGGATCTGCCTGCTCAAAAATTTGCCTGGACGAGTCCACTGGTGACCCATACAATCCCGATGATTCCAATACAACACCTGAGGATATCGTATGCGACGATGACGATTATTCGTCAACCGAGACCGGAACAAAGTTCAAGGAGTGCATGAACTGCTTGCAGAACAGCACCGCCGTGAATGGGACGGAAAGCGATGTGGCATGGTATCTATGTAAGACTTTACCCTTTTGACTTCTAGGAAATATCCAGCTAACCGTTCTTGCTAGACAATGCTCGATATGCTCTCGATGTCTGTCTCTTTTCGTTTCCCAACTCAAGCGCAGAGGGCGCAAGCAACTCGCCCTGCGCCCTTGATTCAAACTGCCCTCCATTGCAAACAGCGCTTGAGACCGGCAACTTGAACCCCAGCAATGAAACAGAATTTCAATACTGCACCGAGGATGACGACTCGTTCGCATCCAACGTCGACAGCTGCATGAACTGCCTCCAGACAACCGCCGACCAGATTTATCTGGCAAACTGTGAGCAGCCATATTCCTGTGTTTATATCGATTGGTTGCTTACTTCTTGCCCCAGTCCTCATCGCACTGTACGCGGGATGCCAGCAGACACCAAGTGCTGGTGTGCTGCTTGACCTGGATGGTACACTTTTTTCAAATACATCGATGTCCATTGTCTCAAAAAACGAGACCACATCGTCCTCTGCCGCATCTTCCTCCCGCATGTCTTCAGGAAACATTGCTGGTATCGCCGTCGGGGCCGTCTTTTTCCCGCTCGCCGGAATCTCGATCCTCATCTTCTACATCAGACGCAAGAAGCGGTACGGCGAGCTGGGACAGAATCGTTCCATGAAACAAGGACGGAGCCTGGGATCTAGCGAGGGACCCTCGGGAATTACAAAATTCCCTTTTGGCTATCCCCCTCCACCAGAGATTGTTATCACCGAATGTCGTGGTCTACCTGCGCACCCGGCATACATCCCGCACATAGTCCTGCAACCAAGCCGGACCAGCATACACCAGATGACATACCAAGGACCAGTCGACCACTACTCATCGCCACCTATCCCTGAAATGGCTCCTCCAGCTTACTCGGTTGAACAACCGCCTCCGCCGCCACCGCCGCCACCTCCGCCACCGCCGCCACCGCCGCAGAGAGTGCCTCCGCCGCTTGTTCTGCCATCGCTGGCTCGTCTTGGTGGGCCGAAAAGCTACATACCTCCAAGTATTGTGGACTGAGAGAGGTGTGGAGAGGCGAGGAGACGGGTTTGGGTTTCTGGACGGGGATGAGATTCCCATTTGTGTTGAAAGAAAAATGGACAACACATGAGATTAACGAGGAAATGGTACACGGCGCTGGAGGGTTTTCGTCATTTTGGTTGGGGTAGCAGGCGGGTTCATGTTAGCGGCAGGTTAAATAATCAAGATTCTCTACATTCTATTTCACAAGCGTCTCGATGATACGGCAAGTTCTTGTCAGAGTAACCGTAGTGAGGCATGGATTCATTTGGCTATGCTGGGTACTGTATCCTACGATGCATGAAAGTAAGAGCAAACATGCCAACTCATCAGTCGCCGCCAAGGCGCTGGCCCCTGCCTCGTGTTCTCCACGAATCCGGGAGAATACTTCCGCCTGGACGAGCTGGCCCAGCAGCACCATCAGCCGGACCAGCACCGCGGAATGCGGTACCGAAGCCTCTTGGCTGGGCGCCACTCGGCGAGGCCACTAAGCGGGAGACAAAGGCGGGTGTGCTGAGGTAGTTACGGCCGCCACCGAAGTCGGGCCAGATACGTGTCAGGAACTCGTACAGATGAGCGGCAGCCAGGCCGCACAGCTGCAACATGAATCCACCCGGGCCGGACATGAGTAAGGACACAAGAATCATCGTGTAGGGCACGAGCTGGGCTGGCACCGTGACGATGAAAAAGTTAACCTTCGCGCCCCTCTGATCACGCGTGCTGGTGTATGCCAGAGCCAAATTCAGGCCTGAGAGATAAAAGGCCGAGTCGAAACCGAAGACGGAGTCCAAAGTCTGGAGAAGAGTCAGGTCAGCACGGTGCTCGGCACTCTGTCTCCTCCACCAATGCATTTCCGCGCAAAAACAAAGCAGTAGAAAGGGCATTGTTTTGTAGGGAGCTAAAAAACCGCCCGAGAACCATTGTAGAAGTACTCGAGTCATCCAAAAGACATCCCACCCATGTCCAGGACCCCAAACCGACCCAGTTTGATTAATATCAGCGAATGACGGGTCGGCCTGAAGCCCTGGGGGTAATCTCCCTCATTTTCAGGAACCGTGACAGCAGTGGGATGAAACACTATCCGGGCAGATTATGAGGTGCATAAAACGAGCAAATAAAAAGAAAACACGCAAGAAAAGACGGCAATGCATCCAGCTGGGAACTGCGAGCTTACCAGAATCACCGTGGACACACATGCCAGGTACCATACAAGATCCTCTCGCTTCGAAAAGCGTGGATTACTCGTTTCCATTTGCGAGACATACGAGTACGCTGCAGACGTGAAACAGATTAGTAACGATATTTAGGCCAAACTGTAGGTTCGTGAGGTGTCGTACTAAAGTATGGGTCCAGCAGGATGGACAGCTTCGGCGCGGTGACCAAGAAGCAAGTCGCTACCCGCCAGATCTGGGGAGGTAACCCGAACAGTACAGACTGATGGAAAAACAACCACTGCGCTGGGACGATGCGGGTGTAGACACCGACAGACGTGGCGAAAATGGCAGTTGCCAATGTCCTAAAAATGCGAATTAGATCTTGTCGGCGAGAGATTAGGGGCAGAAACAGCTGAGGAGAGCTTACCTTGCCACAGGTGGCATCTGCCAGTAAGCCTCCAGAAGATCGGCCATGACTGGAATCCAATCCCTTCTATTTTCAAGATGGACTGAGACCAAAGAGGACGTTCACAGGACGGTATGGTGATGACCGGAATGAAGAGCTCGAGAATGTAAAAGCAAACAAAGATAGAATGTCAATCATTCATCGAGGGCAGAAATACCCGACGCCAGCAGCAGGCTGACTTGATGACAATGCTGTCATGCTGGGGGGTTCGCAAAGAACCTGAAAGAAGCAAGTGATTTTCGTGTTCGGTTTGAAATCGTGTTCTTTTCGAAAATTTCGGAAGAAAACCCATAGCTCCGACAGGACCCACTTGCTTGTGATTGGTGTGCGCCACAGTGTGGCGCACTTCAACCCTAAGTCTGTACGGAGTAGTAGCGTTGACATAATGAAGGGCATGGACCATTGGCTGGCTTTGGCTGGCGCTCGTCGGAAATAGAAATGATCCATCGCCCCGAGACACGCTTTCGGACCCAGGGTAGTGTGGGCTGATGGATGCCTTTCACCGACGCTCAGCATTCCCCCTGGACTTTTCTTTTTCACCAATTCAGCTTATTGAACGCCGTGTCCGTCTCTCTTCTGTCTTTGCAAGGCGAATTCTACGGAGTACGAAAGGTGGCTATTCTGCTGATTGGCTCTCGTCACAGCCGTTGCCAAAATGGGAGCTAGACATATTAGTGGGGTACTTTTTCTTACGGAGTACGGCTACATGTACAAGTATTGTGAGCAAGATACTTTCATAAGGTACATTTCTGGACCCATTATTTCCACACCGTCCCTTCCACCACAGAAACACCCCCTTCCCTCTACTCGTAAGGCGCCCCCCCACTCCATCCTCTCGGTTGGGAAGGAACATGGCTAGAGCAGGGGGCGTGCCAATAAAATTATTGAGCAAAAGAAGCAACACGACCAAAGCTACCCCTCCCACCAGTTTATCACGCAAGCAAGTAGCGGCTCTGCGTCGGACGCCCCGCCCTATTTTTTTCTCATGATTCTTTATTGTCCAAAGTACGGAGTACTCCGTTGTATTATTATATTTCACAATATACCTGTTCATTCCTTCTGCGAGTCTTACTCATGGGTTGACCACGATAATGTGTAATCATGCTGTGTTTAAAGGCTGGCTTTTATAAACACTCAATGGGTATCCAAACAAATATAGCCAAAAAATGCTCCGAGCCTCTGCCACATTTGTAAAACCAACCTTGGAGATCCCGTATTACTATGATCTCCAAATGCACCGGGAGGAGTAAGCCGTGTGACAATACCCTTTATATGCTCCATTCCAGTTTATCCACCCACCCTGTCCGCCCCATGACGCTTATGAAAATGCTCAATAAAGGAGAATCCGGCCGTTTCGGAATCGGCAAATCGATGCAAAGTGTGGAAAAATGAAGAGTTGAAAGAAAAAAACACCCGAGCTGACACGACGTTCACTGCTCCTCGCCCTCGGCGTCGTCGTCGTCATCATCGTCATCATCGTCGTTGTCAGCATCATCGTCGATGTTCTCGGGCGGCTCCCAAGCATCCTCGAGCTTGAGGCCCTTGCCCGTCGGCTCTGGGTAGTTGTAGCTGGCACCGAGAAGATGTGCCACGGACGAGCGGTAGCTCTCCAGCGTAGGGTCCGTCAGCTCCTTATCCGGAGTGTCGTACAACCCCATGCCAACGAGGACCTCGCCGTCCGCCTCGTCTTCCTGGATGGGCGCCTCGACGGTCTTGGCCGCCGAGAAGCAGTTGTCCGGAGGCGTAGGGGGTGCCGCACAGCGGTTGTGGCCCTGCGTGGCGAGCGTGTTCCAGCAGGTGGCAGACGTGTCCATGGCAGAGAGGTCGACCTGCTGCTGAATCTGTGGCTGCACGTAGGCCGGCTCCTGCGAGGAAATGGAAGCTGGGACGAGCGCGGGGCACTCGACCGGTGAGGGCAGCTTGTCGAACATGACGCCGTTGGTGTTGATAGAGGGGGACAGCGCCCAGGGGTTTGGGGAGTAGTACTGGCCCGTCGCCATGGTGTCGAAGGTACCGGAATAGGGAGAGAAGGTGGCGGAGGGAGACGTCTGGCTGGAGTAGGCGGCCGGGCTGAGGGCGAACGGCTGCATACACGGGAAGGGCTCCATGTCCATTCCGGTGGTGGGAGTTCCAAACGCCTGCATCTGGAACTGTGCTGCCAATGGCATGGAGTACTGGTTGGGCACCGTGAGGTTGCTGCTCGGATGCCAGCTGACAGGCCGTGGTGGTCTGGACGAGGCATTGGCGACATTCCGAGCTTGTGCGTACTGCTGTTGGGGGTGACCGGCGTAGTAGTAACCCTGGGGGTCGACCATGGCGGTAGGTAGCTGGACGGACTGCTGGGCGGTGGCGAAAGAGACATCGTCGCTGACGAGTGTTCGCCTCCGGGCCTGCATCACCGATCGTGGGCTGTTGTTGGCGCTGCTGGGCTTTGCTATGCGCATGGCGGAACCGGGCGTCCTCTGGCCGATTGTGGCGCCGCGGGAGTGCCTTCTCCTCAAAGACGAGTTGTTTGCCATTTGCTGGGTCAAGCACTCCAAAAAGGCGTCGTTGTTCTGGGCGTAGATGTTCATCTGGGCGTCAGGCGTGTAGGCGCCATAGCCGGTGCCGTTCAGATACGGCATCATCGTGATGTGTAATAGACAGAACGGCCGAGAAGAATAGAGGAGAGTGATAAAAGGAGAGGCTGGGTAAAGACTGGTTGCCGTATTGTTGTGCGCTGTGTGTGTCGTCTATGTGTGTGTTGCTGCGAGGAAGTGTGGAGGAGGCATCCGGCTGGGTTAAGTATCAAGCAGCCGTCCGGAAGACTCCATGCACGTTACGGAAGGGGGCGAGACGAAAGGGGAACATGCAGAGCCAGGGAAGGGCAGTATGGAGAATTATGGAGAAGACAGGCGGAGGGCGATCCAAGGGCAATAAAGCAGGACAAGGCTAGGCCGGACAAGGTGGCCGTGGGCATATTGGCACGAAAGGGCAGAGATAGTGTCGTGTACTCGTACGGGTACGAGGATTAAACAAGCACGGAGTCATGTCTGAGTCTGTGATGTGCCTGCAAGTGCACCGTCGTGTGTTAGCGGCCAACAAGTGGATGTGTTTGGATGGGATGGGGAGTCAAGTAGGGGTGGCAATGAGGGAGAGAGCGAAAAATGACGGGCGTGTGCTAGTGTGGATGCATGGGTTTGAATGACTTGTCTTGGAGAGTGGCACTGCAACAGTGGAGGGGAATACGGAGTGCGCATACGGAGGATCTGAGAACTTTCCCATAGTGGAGGGTGCAAAGGGGGAATTGGCTATGAGGCAGCCTAAGCCGACGGCGGGTGGGCTCGGCCTGTTGGTGGTTTTGTTTAGCACGGGGTCCTTGTAGGAAGCACGGCCGGGACGACAAGTGCGCCACCGAGACGGAGCACGAGGGAAATGTGCCAGCGGTGGACCCGACCGGGTTGGGAAAGCTCACGATGTGGGTGCGTGCGGAAAAGCGAGCGCGTGAGCCTGTGTGAGCGCAAAAAGGGTGGTGTGGTGGCCCCCCGTAGCTTGTTCTATAATTTGCGGATAGCGGTCAGGGCCAGGGGGAATGACGGAGACATCTGGAAGGCAGGGGGGGTGTGAAAAAACAAAGCCTAGGCGGGGCGTGTCTGGAACCGGGGTTTGGCGGATGGCTGGAGCGCTGGAACACTCCTTGGGAAAAGGCCAGGGGGGCTAAAACGGAGAGGAAGCCGGTGTAAAAGCAGTAAAAGCAGCCCAGACCCCACTTATCCATCACCCATCACTGATCCTCTTTTTTTTTTTTTTTTTTTTTTGCCCACTTGGCGCACGACTTATCCCACACGCTCCCAGGCGCCTGACGAGCCACAAAATCCCATCCCCATGTTTGGCAGATCCTTGCTTCGGCGTTGTGAATCCACACTTCCCACATCCCTGCCAGCCGCACTAGGCGGGGCGGATGACCATGTCGGGACGGGTGCGAAACATTCGGGGCCAAGGAGCATCAAAGCAAGATGCGGGCGAATCACGGCTCCACGAGGCGTCAGGAGTTAAGATGCGGTCCTGTACGAGTACATCCATACTCGTTGTACTCGTAGGAGCAGCCTCGGTTGAGCTTGTGCGGACTTCTGTGTTCGGAAGGCGCGGCCGCGTCATAAAATATGCCTACCTGGCAAACTGCAGCCTGCAGACGGCGTTCTTGCCTTTTCGCGTCTCAAAGGGCGAGACGCTTGCAGTGGCGCAAAGGGCCGCAACGCTGCGTAAAGGGGGGCCTCGACGTTGTCGGCAGGTCTCGTCGGTTCCATGCAACGGGCCAGAAACTGCTAGTACGATTGTTGCTTCGTGTACGGAGTGCGTCCGAGTAAGAGGACTCGTACTCGATAGGAAATTGGACGCCTTTCGGCAAAGCTGCTCTCCAGCAAGCCCCTCTTCTTTCCCTCTCTCGCTTTCTCTCAGCTCGGGCCATCAGCGGCACCGCTGGGTGGACATGCAGGTGGATGCTGATGGCTTGGTGTTGTGTATCGTCATGGGTGCGCGTGGAGGGATAGATGAGATGCAAACGGGCAAGGACGAGGGCGTGTGCGTAGTGGTGGTCGTGTGGGCTGCAGAATGCTTTGCACAACAGAAAAAAAAAGTGCGGGAACGTGGCAGCAAGCGCCCCAAACAAGACTGGTAGGCTAGAGCGGCCTGGCAAAGTTCAGCTCGGAGAGAGGCTGGTGGGGAGGGGTGCGTGCAATAATTTCCCAGCAGAGCAAGTGCAGTCGACCCCATGGAAGGTTGAGAACGTACGAGTGGAATTCCCTCCGGGGCGGGTCGCTTTCTTCCTAGCCCGGGGGGAAGGGGGGGGGGGGGGCTTGGGCTTGGGGCTTGCATACTTGCACTCCGCATCGTCATGGATCTTACGAGTACGATCACGCCCAGCTCCCGTATTCTAGCAGAGCCGAGCCAAGGCACTACGAGTACCAGTAAGATACAGTACGTCCCCGAGTGCTCGTGCGCGTACGCGTCCTGCATAAGCACCGAGAACGCGTACTCCGTACATGGCAGAAAAGGCAAGAAGAAGAAAGGAGGTCTAGCCGTGGGCCGTGGGCCGTGAGCTGTGAGCTGTGAGCTGTGAGCTGTGACTTTTTGTACGAGTACTACACAAGACACTCGTGCGTCACACACAACTGGTAGCGCTGGCAAAGAACGCTGATCGGGCCTCCTCCTCCCACTTGCCAATTATGGGGCACACACAAAATCGTGCCAGGGAAAAGCAAGAGGAACGAGTGGTCCGCAGCGTTTCCCCCCTCAGCGCGGTCAACTCCACATTCTTACTTGTAACGGACCCAGGGCCCCTCCCCGCTAGCAGAAAGTGGCAGGAATGCGGCGTGGAAATTCCTTGCAAGATACTGCGCATGAGAGCGTACGAGTTATTACGAGAGTTCGAGTCCGGAGTACGAGTGCTCCGCACAATACTCGTATCTTACTTGACCGTGCACACTGGAGCCCCAGCGAATCGCGATCCCGCACTAGCAGAAGCCGCAGGCACCGCCGTAATCTGCCGGGCTGCCAAACAGGCAAGACGCCAGCGGCCTTGACCGCCGATACGACTGGCCGACCTGGGCCGCCATCCTGTCTGCTGGAAATCAGTAACGAACCGCGCCACGTTTGGTCAGATTAGCCCGGCGTCGCAGCAGGGACCGTTTAGCGGCACCACTCTTTTGGTCTATCTTATTACGACGTACCAGGTATTTTTTTGGGGGAAGGGGGGGCCAGTTCCCTCTCGTCCCCTCGCCGCTCCGGGACTCGGACATCAGGAAAAAAAAAATGTAATACTGTAGTAGTTTTCTCGTCGGCTCGTGATGCAACAAGCCGAACGGGGTCTGTGTAGAACACTTTGTCCTGCACCAGTACAAGTACGAAGCAGCGGGATGCGGCGTCAGCGGCTTTCGCAGGATCGCCGACTGGATTTTACGTTGTAACCCGTCATACGCGCGTACTCGTACCCTCCAGAAAAATGTCAGACGCGACCGGTCGGAAAACCAAGACTGCAAAATTGGCGGGCGTCGCCACTGCCTATTACCGCTGAACTTTGTGGTGCGCTGTGATGGTGCTTCTGTGGCCCCTCCCTCCCCCCTACTCGTATGGGCTTGGTGGCTCTTTTAGTGGCTCATGCGACACAGATGGACACAGCCAAACACTCACACCGCACTTTGAGACTATTTGTTCCGTACGAGTAAGATACGAGTACGAGTAGTCGTAATACTCGGTAAATACTCGTCCCTCTGGGCGCACTTCCTGCGTACGGAGTAGCGAATGTTGGCAGCCTTGGCAGGGGGTGGTGGGTAAAACTCCCTTCTGGGGGCGTCCTCGTAAGATACGGCGGCAAACAGCCAGTCCAGCCAGCCAGAAAGGGATCGTGATCAGCATTGGCCCGCCCGCTGCTGACAGGAGGCGAGACGGGCTGGGCCCCTCCGGAGGGGATCCCTCCCCAAACCGGCGCCACGCCGTCGACTGTAATAAGATACTGGCCAGATACGACTACGGAGTGCGATCGCGCTCCGCCGCTTCCTGCGCCCTGGGCTCGCCAATTGCGACCCTGCTAGCAGTGCTCGACAGCGCTAAAACGCAACCCTGCCCAAAAAGCCCCCTTTTGCCTGTTGTGCCAGAAATGGGAGCCTAAAATAAGTCGAGTTACTTGTACTTCGTACTTACGACGTACGTTTCCCGGAGAACCGAACAAAAGCGCAAGGAGAAACCGCAAACCAAAAAAGCGATGTGTCAACCACCACAAAGCCGCGTCTGCAACCCGTCACCCCCCTGCTTGAACGCGGTGACCAGAATTCGTCCGCTGGGCCGCCGTTGGTGTTGAAACCAGGCGTGTGCTAGGGCGCTTTCAAATGTGACGGTACGGAGCATTTATGCAGTTGATATGCGACGCAAAGCATCCTCAGGCAATAGTGCCTGTGCGATCCGATACGTGGGCCTCGTTGCGTACGATACACGGTGCCCAGCTCGTGCCATTCAAGTTCGCAAGTCTTTGATGTCGGCTTCCAGACCCGTACTAGCCCTCGCTATTTTTCTTTCTCTTATTTCCACCCCAACGCCTCCTCCCCCCCTTTCGCGACGATCCATACGGAGTACGTCGTAATCGATTCAGGCAGCGTCCTCGTAATAATACGAGATCGCTATGCTCAAACAAACCGCGCTGATCCATGCGGACGAGGCGATCCACGCACTGGAGGCGATCCACGCACTGGAGGCGCAACCATCTGCGTCACGGTGCAGGCGGGCGGCTTGTTCGGCTAAAAACAAGTTTCGGCGACGAGTACGAGTCCTCATATTGTAACATGGGCGGGCGCCTCGCCTCACTCCTCCCGAATCTTCCTCGTCAGGGCGCGGCCGGCGGCCTGTGATGGGAGCCGCCTATCCTGGCCTGGCCAATGTTCTCCCTCCACAAGCCCAGGCAGATCTCTGTCTCTGGCGGGCTCCCTTGCCTGTACGTTACATGCGGCGTATTACTTGTACGAGCAACGACGCAGGAGGAAGAAGCCCCACTACTATTTGCTCACGTAAGTCTATCACAAAGGAAAAGACTCGTAGGAATGAATACTCCATACATGCATTGGCAACGCATATGGTGGAGACCGGAGCGTCCTTTTCCCTATGCGTGGGGAAAGGGGGCTTGCATTGCAAAGGCGTCGAGAGCCTGGCGCCGGCTCTGGAAACGGAAAGGCTCCAGAATGGAGGCACGGGACGGCCACGCTTCTGCTGTTCTCGTGGCTGGCCCGTATGAACGAGTACGGAGTAATATTAACGGTAGCAAAAAGAGACTGTCGCTGCCCAGATGGAGCACGCTAATCTATTAAAATCCTTGCGGCAAGCTGGGTGGAGTATTGCCTCCTCCGCCCTTTTTCTTTTTCCCATGCTTTTTTTCCTCTTCTTGGCTACCCTTTGTTTGACCAACGCTTGGTACTATTGTTCGGTTTTGGCAAAAATGAGAAACTTCAGCGGTCCTTGTCCAAAGACCGCCCTGCCGTTCCAACTAGGCCCAGCGCAACTGCGACAAAAATGGGTCCTCGTAAGATCATGGCACTTTGTCCAAGCACCGAGTATGGAGTCTTATTAATAATACGAGTGCTCACAATCGAAGGCGGCTTTTTCTGCCAATAGCGCAAGCGAGCTTTTCAATCTCCTTCATCGCCGTACTCCGTACTCTGTAGGTTTGCCCACATTTGTTGGGACAGAACGGAAAACTCCATCATGGTACGAGTGGCTCGGTAGGCCACGGATCACAGCCCCTTGTTTCCTTTTTCGTTCCCTTGAACAAGTTTGGTTTTGGCCTCGTGCGAGGACGAGTCCGGCAGGGAAGGCGCTGCGCCTCTGGGCGAACCCCATCGAGCGAACTTCAGATTGCCTCGACAAAGCCGAGCAGCACTCTCCACATGTGTGCACCTGCGGAGCCAGCACAGCTTCCTGTACGAGTAGTCGCAGGCTGCTAGAGTGTTGCGATCGTGGCAGCTTAACCACGGCTACGTTGGAAGTTAATGCAGGGTGGCTTACTGCATGACTCGTAAACACCTTCATTGTTGGGTATGACATTCTGCTACTGCAGCGATGCCCTCTGCGTCTCTGGTTCTGCTGCCTTGTTTTATCACTGCATTGTTTCATGCCACTGCGGAAACCCCCTGCAAAGCACATGAAGGATATATCTTACACATGCTTCGTGCCGGCATTCTGACACATGTATACTAGCCTCACTCATTAAGCTATCCGAGAAAGACAAAACTATGGCTACAACCAGTACTTGTACGCGGCTGGCATGGATCCTCCTTTCATCTCAGGCAGCAAGTAACAGTAACACTAGCACATGTTGGACTGTCGCAGCCCGTCGAGGGAGCGTAGTCGCCGAAAAGAGACGCCTCGGCGGGCTGCAAGGGAAATTGCTCGTCCTCGGAGGTGACAGCCGCCGGCGAGCACTCAACATGAGATATGTGCAGAGATGGAGTTGATTGGGGGGCGACCATACCTGTTCCAAGACAGTCAGGCGAGTACGACTACAATACGGAGCAGCGTCGCACCCCCGGCCGGCACCGCGGACGTGGCAAGTGCTTTGACAAGTAACCTGACACGACGGAAGGGTTACAGAGACAGTTGGCAGCGCAGAGGCGACTCGTACTTGGGTAAGATAACTCGTAGAATGGGATAATGATGGGGAAAGCTAGTGGTGGTTTCCACCAACGAAGCAGCGTTCCAGAGAAAACGGGGCCGACCCGGAGAGGGTCAGGCTGCCCTTTTGGCTGGTTACGGGTACCAGTACGAGTATGCCAACTAAACGACGTACGGAGTAACATGGCGATGCTACGGCGTTAGATGATGGACACAGTATATGCACAGTGTACGAGTGCTGGTGCGCCAGAAATCGCTCGGCCGTATGTGACCGCAGCGAGACAGAAAACAGGTCACATGGGCAGGAGGTCGGTAGGCGAGCGGGTCGCGCAAAGGGATGTCGCCTACTGTCGCCTACTGTCGCCTACGACTGCTCTTACTCGAAAGTGGCAAAGGACAGATGACGGGATCCGGCAGACGACAGCGCGTGCTACGATACAATGCCCCCTTTCGATGCACGAGTATTTATACGAGCACGGATGCAAAGGGAGAGAGGGTCTGTGGCCCCGGTAGAAGGAATACGGAGTACATCGCCGGCGCCGGGGAGGGCAAGGCGCGTGTGCTTTTAGGACGTACTCGTACTTGTACTGCGAGTACGAGTAGGTGGGGGGAAAGCTTGTCACATGGAACGAGCGTCAGAAAAAGAGTGCAAGTGGGCCAAACGAGCCGGTGTGCAATATGGATAAAAGGACCAACCAAATGCAAGAATCCGGATGAGTACAGTTTCTTGTTCAGGCAGCTGGGAGCCAATGGCAGAGGCGCTAACTACGCTAATGGCAAGGGTTCTGGGCCAGCTGCACCAGACCGCACACACTCACAGGAGGGGGTGCACGAAGAATAATGCGACTAGAAGGAGAAGAGTCGGGGGGCGTGCGTACAAGTAGGCGGGCGGTGCGGCGGCGCCGTCGCGGCCGTTGGGGGACCCTGTCTTTGCTTGTAAGCGAGCGTGACGTACGAGGCAAAAGAGTACCAAAGTGCGGGTGCGAGCACACCGAGTAATCAAAAAGGCGGGACGCGTTCGGTGGTGCTGGTTGCTTTGGATTGAGGAACAGGAGGCTGACGCACTACGCTGTACGAGGAGTTGGGCGCCCATTGTACGGAGTACTCGTACTACTTTGCAATAAGCTACGGGTACGTCTGACAATTGTATGAGCGGGATTCGGGTGTCGAGGCCGAGCAAAAAAATAGCCCAGAGAAAAAAGGGACAGGCCTGGTTGCACGGGCCATGTGTGCCTGCGGCCGTTGGAAGGGCACGACTACGACGTATGTACTCGTACTCGTAATATGCATGAGTGGAGAGGGGCGAGCCAGGTAAGGATACGTGCGAGAGCAAGTAATATCAGAGGCAAGGGGAACCCTTGTGCGGAAGGAGCAAAAGAAACAGAGGGCCGCGATCTGTCCTGGCTTGTCTCCGGGTGTGGTGTGATTTGACCGGGCGTTTGGCCCCGGTAAAAAAA
>RQWE01000082.1:23507-49206 GCA_004028395.1 Leptographium galeiforme
AAAAAAAAAAAAAAAAAAAAAAAAAAGACAAGGCAGCACAGCAGCGCAAAGAGCAGCGAAACATGAAACCGAAGCAGAAGGGCGGCTGGTTGGGTAGATGAGTAGAAAAAAATAGCGCGCCAGAAACCGAACCGCCAAATTGGCAAAACCCGTTCCCACCTGCTAGGAACACCCCCCTCCCTTCCCTACCCTTCCCCCCCCCCCATTTCCCCGGTGAGCGGCCTTTGCTTTCGTGTCGGTCTGCGACGCTCTACGGAGTATGTGTTGTTCGAGATGGGACATTTCTCCTACGGAGCTTCCCAGCTCGTATCCCTAACAGAAGGGGGGGGGAGTGGAGGGCGGGGGGGGCAAAAAAAACCGGCGCGACTTTGCCCTGGAAAACGACATGTGGCATGTGCCGAAAGAAGGTCCCCCCCCCCTGTGGAGAGAGGTCCTGTCGGCTGTCGTGCGCATGTGTTGCACTGCAGGCGGAACAAGAAAGCAGAGGGATGGGCGCCCAAGGCGCCGAGACATGGCGTAGTGCAGGGTAGGTCGGTAAGATACGTCGGTTCGCACCTGATATTCTTTCTTTTTCTTTTTCTTTTCTTTTCTTTTTTCCTCTTTTTACCTCCTCCAGCCGTATGGCGGCGGGCTGCTCCTGTCACGTTGGCGTTCGGCCCTTGACCGAGTCGCATTTTTGTGGCGCTGCGTGCACAAAGCACGACAGGGCCCGCCGCGCGGAACAAAAGGGGGGGGGGGGGGGGGGGGGGGTTGATGGCTGCAGGGCGGGCAAGGCGTCCGGGCGGGCGGGAAACAACTGGAAATAATGTTACTCCGTAATCACTACATACGAGAGTAGTGTTTTTGCAAGATACTCCATACATGCGTCGTAAAAATACGGCACATGCTGCACGGAGTAAGCAGGCGTCAGAGTGGGCCCCCCGCCAGGAGCCAGCTGGCAGACAAGGCTGAGGGGCGGGTTGGTGTCAGCTCCCTGGGGGCCTGTTTATTATATTTTATTTTCGGGGCCAGATCGAACAGGCGGATGGGCGCGGCGGGCGGGACAAGGAGGGGACAAAGGAAAGAAGGAAAAGCCGCGCGTGCGGGCTGTGTCGCCGAAAGACACAAATACGGCGCAGCGTGCGGGACTTTTTTCTTTTTTACTTTTCCTTTTCAACTTTGTGTTTTTTTTTTCTGGTCTTGTGCCGTCCTCTCGGCATGCAGCGGACGAGTGCGAAAGCGAACGTTTGCTGCAAGCGAGTGCTCGTACGGAGTACGTCGTACTGTAGTACGGAGTTATGTGCTGGTACGGAGTACGTCGTAGCAAAACGGGAGGGGGGAGAGAGGGGGTCTCGAACAGATTGGGCACAGTGCGTGGGTCCGGCGCCCCCTCCTCGACCCTTTGGGTTGACATCACGTGTGCCAAGGCGGAACGTGGCCGGCTGGGGAGGCAGCGAGGCTGAGGCATAAATCCTCCTTTTCGTATGCGTACCGCGGACTTTCCCAGCTAGTCCATAGTTTCTTACAGTAGCCTGCGGCAGGCCGCCATTCTATCTTACTTTTTCTCGTCTTTCTTTTCGGCTCGACAGCAACTCCACTTTGGCCGCTTCTTTTTTTTTCACCGCCGAACCCCGCCACCACCACTACCACTTGCCGGCTTGGGGGGGGGGATCACCACACAACAGAGTGGCACACCAATTTGGCCCCAAAATGCAAGGCTCTACGCGGACATTCTCGCAAGCCGAGGCAGGCCGGAACCGAACAGGTGGCGTTGGTATGTGTGTGTCCGTGGTCCCCAAGTCGCCAAAGTCCGAACAGACAAAGCGGCAACGCTTTGGTTGGGGACTGACTGCTCATGTGCCCTCGGTCCGACTGCCACCTTGCATAGCGGGCACACAGACACTCACACTCACACGCACACGCACACGCACTATCAAGCTTGCTCACCGCCTCTTGGCCGCCACAGCGCCAGCAGCGCCGGCCTGTCGCAACAGCCCTGTTCTAGACAAGCCTGAGAATTAGAACACCCGAATAGCCGCTGACTACTTTTGGCCTGTGATTGGTCCGTTTTGTGGTGCATTGCAGGATTACGGCTGGCTAGGGGCTGGCTGGAGGCTGGTGTGTGTGTGTGTGAGCGATTCGAACAGGATACGAGTACGGAATACGGCCGACAGCAAAAACGGCGATGACGACAGGTGGGGACGAGGAGACGAGGAGACGAGGAGACGAGAGGGGGGGGGTCGTCGCCCTTGAGCCGTCAAAGGCCGAGGAATAAGCGGTGATTTTTTTTGGGCGATGCGCTGTTCGCTGTGACCGACGCCGTGCATTTCCCGCACGGCCGCTCCAGGGAGAAAGTACGAGTAGTCTGGCCCTTTTTTTTTTTTTTTTTTTTTGCTGTTTTTCCTGCAGTCGGCCAAGTCGGCCGCAAAATTGTGACTCACAACGCGCGCTCGCCGACCAGGCCGCGAAAGCCGTCGATCTGCACCTTGCGCGTGGCCAGAGCGACGGCCGAGGCGAGCGCCTGGTGCACGCTGGCGTCGTCGAGCGTCCAGGTTGCGTCCGGCCGCAGAGAGTCGGCGACTGTGCGGTCGTAGGCTAGCCGGAACAGGATGCCGGCCAGAAAGGTGTCCCCAGCCCCGACCGAGCTAATGGGAGAGAGAAGAGGTCAGCAGGAAAAACATACGACGTTTAGGAAAGAAGGAAACATACTCCACCACACTCGACGGAGGCAGCAACTCGGGCACAGGACTGGTCAGGACGCGAGACGAATGGCGGATCCAGACCGAGGCGCCCTGGTCGCCCCATGTGCAAAAGAGCAGTTTCCTGTTTCTGGTCAGAGAACAAGGCGGCTGGGGGGAAGATTCGGAAAGAAAAAGAGGAAATGCGTACGCCCCAGGCAGAGTGGCCGCCTCGCCGCGGAGACAGGCCTCGGCGTCTGCGTAGCCCTCGTGCTGGGTGGTCAGCTTTTTTTAGTTGCTGGGGGGGGGGATCGTATCGTATCGAACCTACGACGTACCTGCGCCCAGAGCCTGGAGTAAAAGACCACGTCGGCCTCGGCGGCCAGGGCGCGCAGCCCCGGCCGGCCCGGCCGCTCGAGCTCGACGCTGACCACGACCGACGCGAGCGTGTCGCGCAGGTGGCGGATGGCGGCGCGCGCCACGTCGGGCCGCCGGCCCTCCCAGTGCCACCACGCCGGCGTGTCGCGGCCGAGCGTGTCGGCGATGCGCGCACACTCGGCGGCCGTCACGTCGGGCAGGGCGCCGCCGCCGCCGTCGTCGTTGACGCTCGTGCGCGAGCCCGTGGCGGCCGAGCGCAGCAGGTAGCAGCGGGGCGGCTCGACGTGGCCGGCGCGGAAGAGGCAGTGGTCGAGGCAGATGCGCGGCGTGGGGCGGCCCCACGAGTCGAGGATCGTGCGGGTGGCCGGCGCATCTGTGGCGGGCAGCGCGGCCACCAGCGAGGCCACGACGCCGGCGTACTGTTGATTTTTTAAAAAATTGTCACCGCCGTCCGCCTCGACCAGCTGGCGCAGCACCTCGAGCGTGTTGGCGCAGTTCCCGCCGCGGCGGACCTGGATGCTCGTGGCCCGCAGCTTGGTGTCCTCCTCGGGAAGATGGGGCACGCTGGCGAACCAGGAAGAGGTTAGCCAGTATATGTCGGCGTTGTCTGAGAACGGACGTCTGCTCGCCCGCATCCCCGTCTGCCAACCCACCTGATGATGGTGTCGAGGTAGCACGCCCCGACGAGGACGACGTGTCTCGTGGCTGCGGTCGTGGCGCATGTTTTGCTCCTTGTCAGTCTGCCACAGGCCAATGTGTGGTCAGCTGCGTCTCTGTGCCAGGCCATCACGGCCTTTTTCACCTCCGTGATAAGGCTGGCGGCCGAAACGACGCGTCCGCCGGCGTCCTTTGTGATCCTATCATGGAGGTCACTGTCGAGCGTCATCAGCGGCGCCATGAACTGGCAGAAGTAGGCAGGGGCGTCTCGGCTCGAGATGATGCCTTGCTCCTTCATGGTTGCGAGCTGGTTCCTGGCAGTAATGAGGTAGTCCCTCCAGTTGGTGCTATCGACATTGCGCCTGGTGATCGTGGCGTATTGCGTTGCGAGGTCAAGGTGGTAGCTCTTCTCATCTGGGATCACGATCTTCTTCACTTCCTGCAGCAAGTCTGCGAGTCCGTTGTTGCCCACGAGGGAGGCCATGGCGAGGAGATCCTCTCCGATGGACCGACGTACCATGGCCCTGAGCTTGATCATGGCGCTTTGGTGCTTCTCCCAGATGGTATATCTGCGTAGATGGCGTATTTCTGTGCCGTCGTGGGCGTCTTCTGGCGCTTTAGGAGCCGTCGGGGCTGGAGTCCTCTTTTCCGACAGCGGGTCGATATACTGCCAAAGACCGAGCAGCTCAGATATCTCCTTTAGTTCCTGGTACCACATGCTCCAGTCCAGAGAACTGCGCAGCTCTGGCAACGCCAGGAGCTTCTCGTGGGGCTCGTTATCCTCCATGATGTCAGCGTGGCGAGCGCGAGGACGGGGAAGGAGAGCAAGAGTGAATCTGATCCGCTGGGCTGCCAAACCCTTTGCGCAGTCGACGTTGAGCCGCCAGAGAGAGGCTACTAATCTTGGGGTCTATTTACTTGCCATCAACCGTCTCAAGTCGACGTCCATTGAATTAGCGTAGAAATCACTGACTAAGTAAAAGAGGAGCAGAGGAACCTTTGAGCGATGCCACTTTTACACTGGTCCAATGAATACCACGTATCCTGCCCATTTTCGAGGGCAAGTGACAGGAATCAGACCTTTTACCCAGGAGACGAGCCCGTACTTTAACTTGACACTCTATTTGGTAAAACACCCGTCCCAGACCCCCCCCCCCCCCCCCCCCCCCCCCCCCCTACGTCCGGTAGTCCCCGTTAATGGTCACGTACTCGTGGCTAAAGTCGCACGTCCAGTACGTGGCCGCCTCGCTGCCGGTGCCCAGCCGCACCAGGATCTCGAGGTCCTCGTGGGCCAGCAGGTCGGCGGCGCGCGCCTCGTCGACGGCCTCGGGCTCGCCGCGCACGAGCAGGCGCAGCTCGGGCGAGCCGTCGGCGGGCACAAAGGAGACGCTGGTGCGGTCGGGCACAATGGCGGCGTCGGCGGCGGCGTCGGCGGCGGCCTGGTCGGCGGCGGACTGGCCGGCGTCGGGCAGCAGGGCGTAGCCGGTGGCGCAGAGGATGCGGCCCCAGTTGGCGTCGCGGCCGTAGAGGGCCGTCTTGACCAGGGGCGAGCGCGCAATGGCGGCGGCGACGCGGCGGGCAGCGGCGGTGCTGGCGGCGTCGACGACGCGCACCGTCACAAACTTGGTGGCGCCCTCGCCGTCGCGCACGACCAGCTGGGCGAGCGTGGCGGCAAAGTCGGTGAGCACGTCGCGGAAGGCGACGTAGTCGGAGTCGGCCTCTGTACCCTCCTCGCCTTTCGTGACGGGACGGCCGCCGGCGGCGCCGTTGGCCAGCAGGGCGACGGTGTCGTTGGTCGACGTGTCGCCGTCAATCGTGATGCTGTTAAAGGACCGGTCGACCGCGTGGCGCAGCAGGCCCGGCAGCACGGCCGGGGCCAGCGGCGCGTCGGTGGCGATGACGCCCAGCAGCGTGGCCATGTTGGGGTGGATCATGCCGGCGCCCTTGGTGGCGCCGGCGATGCGGTACTCGGTCTGCGGCGACGACGGCAGCCGGAACGTGCGCGAGACCAGCTTGGGGAACGTGTCGGTGGTGCAGATGGCCCGCGCAAACGCCAGCCAGTGGTCGTGGCCGTCGCCGAGGGCCTTGTACACGGCCGGGACGCCGTCGACGATTTTTTGGATGGGGAGTCTGGGTGGTTAGGAAAGAAAAGCCGACTCAAAAACAAGACAACCCACCTCTGCCCAATCACCCCCGTGCTCATCACCAGCGTCCCCGCCCCCCCCGTGCTCGCGTCCGCCGCCGCCGCCATGGCCGCCGCGTCCTCCAGCCCGCCCTTGCCCGTCACCGCGTTGGCACAGCCCGCGTTGATCAGCACCGCCTGCACCCGGTTCTGCGTCCGCTGCAGCAGCGCCCGGCTAAACGTCACCGGCGCCGCCTGGAACTTGTTCTTGGTGAACACCGCCGCCGCCGCACACGGCACCTCGGACACCATCATGGCCAGGTCCGGCTTGGTCGTGTTGCCCGCCTTGACCCCCACCACCACGCCGCCCACCCGGAAGCCCTGCGGATACGTCCCGCTCGTCGGCACGTACTGCTTCTTGGCCGCCGGGATCCCGTGGCCGACCGGCGCCGAGTACGCCCGCGTCCAGCCGTGCGCCACACCGGCCGTCCTCGCCATGGGCGCTGTGACCCGCCGACAGGATGCCGTGAGCGCTGTGCTTGCCATGGCTCGTGTGGCTTCCTATGGCTTCCTACCCTCCTTTTATGTCTGCCGCACGATTCTGCCGTCTGCCTCGCTGTCACAATCAGAAGCGAAAACGGGCTGCTCTGCAGTTTCTGCTCGCCAATGACTCTTTGCGGCGTTGGAGATTTTTTGTCGCAAAACTAAAATTTACTGGGGTCTAGACCGCACAATCGACCACCTCTAAAAGAACCACCCAAGCTGCATAAGTGGCAGAGCAAAAACCACAGCTACGAGCGACTGCACATGTAAGGGGGTGCCTGCCAATGTAGGATAAAAATGAACAGTGCGTGTGGACGTGCCTTCCCCGACTCCGTCCCGGCGAGATTCTTTGCAGCGCTTCGTGTCACATGCTGTACGGAGTAAGACAAGGTACTTGGTTGTCTGGGCAGTTGCGGCACGCCGCAAAATTTGTCCCCCATTTTGGCCTCATGTTTTCTGGGCCCAACACACAACGCCGACGCCGCCCATGGTCCAGTACACCTTTACGCCGTGGCGCCACAGCCGCGAGCTGCTCGTTGTGCGCCGACAGTTTTACCCTGACCTGGTGGATGGCCGGCCCGCAGGCTCGTCGGACCAGGCTGGTCACCTAGCCCACCAGTTTGGTCACCAGTTTGGTCCCCAGTTTGGTCCCCAGTTTGGTCACCAACCAGGCCAACCAGAACCAGACCTGCCACACCTGCCCGACCACCCGGACCGGCCGCCGACTGTCGCGGCCCAACAGTCGGCCGTCGCCCGCGTCTCCGTCTGGATGCAGCGCGGCCACTGCCCGCACATGGTCGAGTCGACGGCCCTGCTGATGGCCGCCCGGCTCGCCGACCGCGCCGCCGCCGAATCGCCTGCCGTGGCCGCCTATGCCGTGCGCGCCGCCTACGCCGCCGCCTTTAGCCGCTTCGTCACCGGCCTGCTCGACGGCCAGCAGGACCGCGCCCGCAAGCTGAGCATGTACAGCCTCGCCCGCGCCATCGGCCTGCCCGCCGCCTTTGTCGAGCTGCGCCACCAGGCCACCCACGAGCCGCTGCCGTCCCGCACGCGTCTGCGCTCCGCCGCCCGCCGCGCCCTCGTCTGGATATGGCAGTACTACTGGGTGCATCTGGGGCCGGTGGGTGTCGAGGTCGAGGGGGGGGGCGGTGCCGGCGGGCTCCCTGTCTCCAATGCTGTCTCCAGTGCGGTCTCCAGTGCGGTCTCCAACACCCCCCCGTCTCCTTCACCCGACCGCGCCTGTCGCGACGCCGTCCTCCGCTACGTCGACGAGACCACCGGCGCCGCCACGTCCGCCGACGACGCCGACGTCCTCGCCCGCTACCGCCACACCTGGGGCCAGGCCCGCGTGCTCGCCGTCCTCTCCGCCGTCTCGCCCGCCGACGGCTCCAGCAGCCGCGCCCGCGTGCTCCGTGCGCTACGGCTGTCCCAAGTGCTGCTGAAGCTCGGCGCCAAACGGCCAGAAGCGCAGCCGCAGCCGCAGCTGGACCGCGCCCACGGCGAGCCGCCAGACGATGCCATGGCCATCGACCAAGACGACGAACCCGCCTCAGCACCAGAGATGCCGGCGCCCCGACCACGGTGGAAACGATACGAAGGCGATTGGGAACCCAGGCCCATTGGCGTGGTGTAGATTCAGGAATAGAGGCATCTACAGGATACAGAAACGCGACACGAATAGTACTGGTCATATCATGTGACACCGTGTACTACAGTGCATCACGAAATATCCACACTACTCCATCCGTACTCCTCATCCAGTCGCAAGCGCTGCATTAGAAACCTACGCTTTCCTACACCTGCTCCCCTCCCCCAAGTCACTGCTCCTGATGATCTCGGCACGTCTGGTCCGACCGTTGACAAGCCCATCCGCCTACCGTCCCAGAGCTGCCGTGAGTGTGTGGTGGTGGCGCCGCTGCCTCTCCGAGCTTTCCCCCGCTGACAGCTTCACTTCCACCTCCAGCCGTTGATCTTACGCTGCAAGATGCATACCCAGTCAATCCCCATGTGTAAGACGCCCGAGATCCCGGCATCCGCCAGAGACACTGACTGGGTCCAGGGACGGGCACCAGTGACAATTATGCCTATCTACTCGTAGATGACAAATCCAAAGATGCCGTCATCATCGACCCGGCCAACCCAGACGAGTGCGTGGCTTCCAAGTCCTGGCCTGCTCTGAACCATCTGAAGCTTTGCTGACACCAGTGCAGGGTCGCGCCGGTGCTGAAAAGGGCCATCCAGGACGGCGCCATCAACCTGACGGCCATTGTCAACACGCACCAGTATGTCGGACGCTGCAGAAATCAACCCACATCTCTGCACATCTCTGTCTCTTGCTAACCGCGTCAGCCACTGGGATCATGCTGGAGGCAACGTTGGACTGGTACGTGCCCCCTAGAGATGCGTGCACTGCAGCTGTCGATTGGGCCCTGACCGTGACCGTATACAGCGCGAGAAACTCGGACTGCCGCACCTCCCCATCATCGGCGGCCGTGACTGCGCCTCCGCGACCCGCACGCCCCCCGACGGCGACGTCTTTTCGCTCGGCAGCATCTCCATCAAGAGCATCTACACGCCCTGCCACACCCAGGACAGCATCTGCTGGTTCGTCCAGGACGGCAACGACAAGGTCGTCTTTACCGGCGACACGCTCTTCCACGGAGGTGAGCTTTTCCCCTTTTACTAAAAAGGGCCTCGTTCTCACCCTTTCAGGCTGCGGCCGCTTCTTCGAGGGCACCGGCCCCGAGATGCAAAAGGCCCTCAACGTGACGCTGGCGGCGCTGCCCGGCGATACACGTGTCTTTGTACGTGGCCATCACTCTCCCCTCTCCCCTCTCCCCCCTCCTCCTCATACGGCACCAACTCACCAGCAGCCCGGTCACGAATACACAAAGTCCAACGCTCTGTTTGGCGTCTCCGTCCTGCCCAGCGAGGCCGTCAAGAAGCTGCTGGCTTTCTCTACCGCAAATGTCGAGACGCAGGGCCGCTTCACCATTGCCGACGAAAAGGTAAGATACGAAAGACGTCCGAGTCTCCTCCCATACACTGCCGTTGCTGACTGTGCTTGCAGGAGCACAATGTGTTTATGCGCGTCGACGACCCCGTCGTCCAAAAGGCAACGGGCGAGACGGAGCCCAGCGCCGTCATGGCAAAGCTCCGACAGATGAAGAACAGCTTCTAAACGGTTTCACGGGCACAAAATACTAGTGAAAATATTTAAAAAAAAAAAAAAAAAAAAGTGTTTCCAATCAGGCACAATTCGCCCAACTCGCAATGGAGAAAATGGGTGATTATCGACTTTGACGGAAACTCGTAAGAGTTTGATCTTGCTTCATTGTCCACACCTGCGCGCCTTGGGGTTTTGATATAGTGGCGGCAAGCTCTAGCTATTGTAGAAGCGGGAGAGGGAATGTCGTCGAGACGACTAAAAACAGAAAACGACGCACAAAGAAAGACACACTCGAGAACCATGTGTTGCCGTAGCTTTCACATCTACTTCCTTACCTGTCGGAGCATTCAGCACTGCGTATGATCTGACGCTGCTTCTTGCAGTGGTCATGGACAGCGGTGTGTGCATAATGTAGAAGGAAGAGAAAACATTTCTTGGAGAAAAAAAAAATCACGGCAGATATTTATCCAAAATGGGTCCGAGCTTGGCTGACTAAGAAAATACAAAATGATATCACGCCGAATCGCTTATGTCGCCCCCTGGCTGTGGGCCTTTGTACTCCTTTCTCCGTTGCTTCTGCAAGAAGTTGTATATATCGGATCGGTTGATATGTCCTAACAATGGATCTTTTTGCGCAAGGCTGTTGATAATCGCCCGCGGTGGTGTAGAATTAGAAGCAAGGCTGGTGATATCGTCTAAATGCTTTGAGAGTAACGCAGGCTTGTCGTTTCGAAGCAAAATGTCCCTGGCAGCATCGTGGTTATGGGATTGTTTTGCCTCTGCCACGACCCAGCCATGGGACCGTTTGTGGACGCCAAGACTAAAGGGGCATTGCGTCATTTGTGTGCTCGTTTTTCGCCGTTTTGTTGGGTGTGTCTCCTTCGTAATAGGGCGTTGCTGAGGCTTCTTGTACTTATAACAAGCAAAATAGCAGGCTGTCGCGAGAGATTTGCACGGCTTGAACTGCTTCACAACCAAACGGTAGCCATTTTCAGACGCATGCTTATTTATTGCTTCGCTAGCCTCTTCGAGCGTCGGATAGGTCATCGCAGGGGGTGGAGGACCGCAAGGTGACGCCATGTTGTTGTGTTGTCGATATTGTTGGAACGACTTTTGGGCGATGGTTTTAGTGGTGATTTTGGTAGATTGTTTGCTGACGAGTATAGCACCCTCCGGATTTGAGTATTCGCCCCCGTTTGTGACGCGTGACTAGTTATGGATCTGGTGTAAAAGCAGTACAAACAAGTCAAAAAAGATACTTGAAAAGGATCCCTGATTCTAGCGATAGTGAGTATGTACTCCCACTCATAGTAGTACCTTTTGGAGAGTTTTGTACTGCTTTACACAGACCCACAATTGTTCTAGCGTGGGGTGAAATAGACAGTCCCGAAAAAAATTGTTAGCGAGGAGCCATTCCAACGGCCTTTCTACATCACGGCTTGCTGCTTTCACGATTCACGTTTTGCGCTTTTCACTTTACTCTTGCCACGACGAAATCCGCCTCCGACACCCAACACAGCCATGGCCAACACCTCCCGGACCCCGTCGAACGCTCAGTTCCAGGCCTACTACCTGCAGCGCGCCACGGTCGAGCTCGCCGAGGACCTCGACGCCCTGCGCAACGCCGACGACTTTGCCATGGCCGCTGGCCGGCCCAAGGCTGCGGCGACCACGGCGGCAGCGGGTGCCTCGGCCAGCGACGGGACCGACTCGGCGGCCGCGCCGGCGGCCGCGTCCACCTATGACACGCCGCTGCAGATGCTGATCGAGGCGCTACGACAGGGCGCCGACATGTTTGACGTGGAAGACCAGCAGCGCGTCGTGGCCGGCGCCGAGAAGAAGCCCTAGGAAAAAAGCCTAGATGGAACACTATGTGCCCGAAAAGAGAGTCAGCAAAGGAGAGAGCAAGTCAGAGCAAGGCAGAGCAAGGCAGAGCACGGCAGAGCACGGCAGAAAGCCCCCTGGAGAAAGCATACCGAGCAGGGCTGGGTGTCCACAAGGAGAACGGCCGACGTTTCGACAAGGAAAAGAAAAAAGGACAGGTCGCGGAGAAGACGTCCCGCCTCGCCAGCGAAGATGGCATGAGACCATACTTTGAGAAAAAAGGCTTGCTGCAGCGTCGGCGCTCTGTATCTGCAAAGGGCACGAGACCATACGTCACTCACACCGGAACAGACCCGAGCTCAAAGGAAAAAGCAGCGGCTGGCCATCGCGCACGAGGCCGCTCGCAGTAGGTAGTATTCAGTAACGACCAGGCTAGTTTAGTTTATAGATGATGGTGTCCCCGGCTCCCTTTTGACCAAACAAGTAAATCTGGGGTATAGGAGAGGAAAAAATGGGTATCTTGATGTCGACTAGAAGCAAAATGCAACGGTCCGAGGGGATATGAAAAGAAAGACTGAGAAGGGGAACATGGGGCAGAACCTGAAATGCAACGTGACAAGGACCACGCCGTCCGACCATTACGCCCAACGTGCGTTCATTATCTGGTCGCCCTGGTCGAGTTTCGAAATTAGGAGAGCTGGTAGGACCCGGCGGGCCGGCCCAGCTCTTTGCGCACTGCCCATCCCTTGAGGGCAATCATTAGGAGGACCCAGGACATGAGCATTCCAACAAGACCCATTGCCACGGTGAACATGAACATGGCGTCGAGCTTGTAGTGGATCATGCCATTGACCGTGTCGGCGCTCTGCAGAGTGTCAGTGATTGCTGTGACGAAAGAGAGACAGAAAGGAGGCAGAAGAACTCACGCTCGCCATAAAGATCAGCCCGCCCGCGATCAGGCCAAAGGACGTCATCAGCTCGGTGGGCGGCCGCGACGGCAGAATGGACGTCGGCGGGCGCAGGTACATGATAACGTAGGTGAGGCCGCGCGCACAGGAGGCGCCGGCCAGGAGGTGACCCCATTGCACGTGGATCATGCTGGAGATCTTGGTGGCCTGGGTGTGCGAGCTCATCATGGAGCCGAGCAGCAGGATGACCAGGGCCGGGATCGGGTTGATGGAGAACTTGTACTGCGGAGGCGGCCGCAGGGCCTCGCGCTCCTCCTCGTGGTATTGGTGCTCGGGGTACTCGTGGGCGGCCTCGATCACCGTCATGTTGAGCAGGTCGCGGATGCACGTCGACTCGATCAACATGCCGCACAGGCCGCCGCCGAGGAAGAGGACCGTGATGGAGAGGTGCTCCAGGTCGTTGGCGTGCCACCGGCCGTCGTTGTTGCCCAGGTGCTCCAGGAAGATGTTGGTCGAGCCGTAAAAGAAGATGAGGAAGCTTTCGACGAACTCGGCCGACGGCCGCCACTTTTGCGACAGGGACTTGGGCCGCACGTTCCACGCCCAGCCCACCTCGCCAAAACAGCCGGCCCAGCGGCCGAGGGTGAGGATACCGAACCAGAAGAAGACGCCACCCTTGATCCAGTGCGCCAGTCCCGTGAAGACGCTGTGGCCCTCCTGATCGGGGTTAGTCTGCTGCCAAAGAACGAGAGTCGGACGAGAAACGTACAAAAAAGCGTCCATACGCGACAATGCCCAGCGCATAGGCGATGAAGCCAAGGATCAGGATCGTTCGATCGATGGCATTGTAGCCAAACAGGAGGAAGCTCCAGGCCCGCGTGGAGATCTTTCCGGCCACCTTGCTGGCAAGGCCGTAGGCTCGGCCACCATGGTGAGGTGCAGACGATAGAGGGTGAGCCTCCAGATCGTCGTCGTCGTCGTCGTCGTCGTCGTCGTCGTCGTGGCCGTCGTAGGAGCGAAGCCGGTGCGATTCACGGGCCTCAAAGCTCTCCCGTGGCAAGTCCGAGCCGCCATCGAGCGTGGAAAGAGAGTTGCTGCGCAGCGACTCGGTCTTTGGCTCGGTGCCCTGGCCGCTATCGTTGGACATGCGGTAGTCCTCCGAGTGCTGGCGATGGTGTTGGGCCATGGCCTCGGTTGAGACTGGAATGAAGGCGCGGCGCTCGCCCGTGTGCATCATCTCTGAGCCATGATCGTCGCTGTCGCTCCGTTTTGCGCCCTTGAAAGCACCGGCCACGCGGGCCAGCAGGCCGATCACAACCTGCGCCGAAACAACCCAGGTGGCGATCCAGCCGACCTTGTGGTGGGAGTTGTTTGGGTACAGATCCGGCGTGTTGGCGTTGTAGGTGACAGAGAACAGCACGCCGCCAGCATTGGCAGCCAGAAACACCAGCTGCGCCGGCAGCGTGTAGCGAGAGCGTGCGAGGGACAACATGACGGCTGTTGGGGTTAGCAAGATTGCAGCTTTTACGGCTCGCCCGAGCTTCTGCTCCCTTCCGGCAGGCTGTTTTGCGGCTTGCGGAGCCCCTAGAGCTCCCTGAAGCTCCCAAGAAGCCCCTAGAGCCCCCGAAGCTCCAAGGAGGTCCCAGGAGGCCCCAGGAGCTTCCAAGAGTCCCCTAGAGCTCGCTGGCGTTTCCAGGAAGCTCGCGACGGCTTTTGGGAAGCCGCACGGGGATTGGCTTACCAATTGGTAGCGCAATGAACCAGGCGAGGGTCATGAGCGCAATGTGGATGACGATCTCAGTGCGGTGCTCAGGGTGCGCAAAGTAAGATGGTGGGTAGATGGTCTCGTTCGCGTATGCGGTTGGGCTCGCCGCCATGCTGCTGTCGGTGCCCATCTCCATGTCCATGTCCCCCTCATCGCCGCCGTGGGCCAGAGCGACAGCGGGAGCACATGCCAGGAGAACGGCGCCGGCAAGCAGCGCCGAGACGAGCACAGGTCGAGTTGTTGCCCCCATTGGTGTGACTTGGTTCCAATCCTCCCAACAGCGATCTCCGGTCTCCTCCCTTTGCTGGAAGACCACTCTATTTGGTGACGGGGAGCTAAAGGCGATTACAAGAAGGTGAAAGCTGTTGGTGTTTTATGTCACGGGTCAAGGCAACGGTGGTAATTGACTGTCGAGTGGAGGCAGGAAATGGTCAGAAGGAAACTAATTCGTGGGGGGGTTGGGAGCGTTTTATATTATTCTATATTAGTATGGTAGTTGCCGGGGATGAAGAAATCCATGGCCATGCACAGAAGCCGATGTGCGTCATGGGAGTGTCGGCCGGTTGCGAAATGTCCGAGGCTACGGGGGTGTGCAGGCGAGACCGAGTGGGATGAGCAGCAAAGCGGAATGGTACGAGGCACAAGAGGGTTAGGTATGAGAGGGGGGCAAGAGGGAGGGCACGGAAGGTGCTGCCTGCACTAACATGGAACAGCACGGCTGCTGCATCAGACCGACAGGGAAAGACCGGATTAGCAATACTGTGTGGACATCCCCGGGGCGTGCTGAGAAGAGCGAGGCGAGGCGAGTCGGAGGGGCAGCCGCAGGGCCAAGGACCAAGGAGAGGGAAACGTCAGAAGGCAAGGGCGATGGACAACTCTGTGCACCCCCCCGACGGCCGAGCCCCGGATCTGCGGGGCACCTGCGACCTGTTTGAGTCACACCACCGTGCGGCCACTACGGAAATGGATTAGACAAAGATAGCAAAGGCGAAGAAGGGGCAAGAAAAATGTGAGGGTTCGACGAGCGACGGCCGGCCGGGTGGTTCGTGATAGATCCGAGGGTCCCGGCCGCGGCGGGTCAGTACTCAAAGGCTTTTGCGAGACCCAATTTTTTTTAAAAAAAATTCAACGAGTTGGGCAGAAAACGTTGTTTGAAGGGCAAAGAGGGGGGGGCGGTAAAGAAACGGCTGACCAAAATGCGCATCGGTCCCCGCACAGTTTGCGACAGTTTTGCGACCGTGTGGCGCCAGGACCCCACACTTCAGGCTCGGTTCGTGACTACGAGTACGGAGTACTCTGTGACTACTCGCAAATAAAAAAGCTTGGGCCGGCGGCACGGCTTCCTGCGGGCAACGACGCACAGGACGCAGCGAGTGACATTCCCGTCGTACTTTGTCATACTCGTAGGGGGTAAAAAAAGGTTGCAGCCTGCCGGCAGCGGATGCCGTAGCGCTGATCATGAGGCAAGGATCGCCGCTTTTATTTTGTTGTGCTCGCAAAAAAAAAAAAAAAAAACGTCCCGCCTCCCGAGATGCCGTCTCCGGCAGCCTTTGGCAACAGATGGAGCTGGCCGACCAGATCTCCATGCCAGGCGAAAAGTGGATGAGGTGCGAGATTTGAAATGCTAAACCCAGTAGATATCCACCAGCCCAACCACCGTGCGTGCAAAAGCTCGCAAACGCAGCGAATGGTCCTCGTAGATTGTCGAGACAGCGATTACCCCCGTCCCTCCATCTCCCCCCGTTCACGGGACCACCCAGGCTAGCCTTGTACGAAAATAGTGGTAGCCTTGGTTCACCGCATGTTTGTCGTGACGTGCCCGCATGCAACCAAGACCGGCCGCCTGTCGCGGCCTTGCTCGTCATCGGACCACGGGCTGGCAGGATGTCACCACCTCGTGCGACACACGGGGCGCCCGGGGAGGAGGGGGGGGAGTTGCGTACTCGCATGGCTACGAGAAAAGAAGGCCTGCGCCGACGTGTCCAGGCGGTGGCTGGTCGGCCAGCCAGACAATACAGAACAAATGGGGCCGCAGCCGCCCGGGCCATCAAGTACAGTGCGTATGCTCGTCGCATACGGCTCGGGCCTCGTGGTCCGATCTCGCCACGCGGAGATATGAACGTCAAAAGCCTTGCACAACTCAAACGCATGTTGGAAGCCAATCGACACCACCGCGGCAGCGCCGCGCGGGCCCCTGGGATCAGGTATTTTGTCAGGAAATAGAGTACAGAGCACGATACGTGTAATATTCTCGCGCTGCCAAGCCGACCGGCCCCGTGGCGCAAGTTGGACGCCATTCTCGTCAGATTTCGCAAACCGTGCTCGCAAACCGTGCTCGCAAACCGTGCTCGCAAACTGTGCTCGCAAACAGTACCAGTACGGCAAACGTTTCACAAGCCCACGTCGTAGAGAGCATGCAGCTGCGGCCTACGTCAGCGGGGGCGGCTGGCGGCCCTAGGGCGCCAAAGCGTGCAAGCGTGCGAAAATAAACGGGATGGGCTCCGTGCGCATGTGCTAGTCACACGCATTCTTGCCTCACAGAGCCACAAGTCGGGCGGGCTGCTCCTTCTCTGCCTTCACTCCGAGACATCCGACACCCCAGCACAGAAAACTCTTGGCATTTACAGGGAGAAAAAGGCGAATAAAAGATACAAGACTGCACAAAAAAACGACGGCTCGCCCTGTGGGGCTTCTAGTACAAATTTGCCCATGCTGGTACGTCGTAGGTGTAGCGGCCACTCTGTACGGAGTACTCGTAGCCGTTTTGGGCATGGCTAGAACGGCAAACTACGGCTGTAGGGGTGCCCGAGCCAGTCCGAGATGACCCCAAAATCCGAACCCGGAGCGCGTGGGAGAGAGCTAGGGCAAAGTTTCTCGTCTCGTGCGCGCACTGGTGCATTCACAATTGCTCATCGCCATTCACAATTCCGGCGCTTCTGTTTGGCGGGGGGGCTGTTGGGGATCGGCGGGGGCGGGCGCAGTGGCGGCCGATATGATTCTTGTTCTTGTCCTTTTGCGGGAATCTCAAAAACAAATGTTCACAACGGTAATGGTTCCCGCAGCGACCACCGTGAGCCATCCTGGACGGCGTGACCCTCGCTCTCGAGCTTGGTCAGGATCTGCACGAGGCCGCGCTCGGCGGCCGGGTGCAGGTCCTTGCGGGTGTCGGCGTAAATGACCTCGACGAGCTGCATGGCCGTCTGCTGGCGGCCGTGCCGCAGCAGCTGCACCACCTGGTCCTCGCGCTGCTGGCGGTGCTGGATGTACTCGGCGATCTTGGCCGGGCCGTCCGCCACGACCGGTCCGTGGCCGGGGTACAGCCGTCCCCCACCAGGGGCCGTGTTGTCGTCGTAGAGGGCCCGCATGTGGGCCAGGCTGTGCATGTACTCGGCCAGGTCCTCAAAGACAGCGGTGCCGTGGCCCAGCACGTTGTCGCCGGCCAGCAGGGCGTTCTCCTCGGCCAGCACAAACACCATGTGGTCGGTCGTGTGGCCGGGCGCGTGCACGGCGCGCAGCGTGGCGCCGGCGACGCGAAACTCGTGCTGGTCGGCCAAGCCCAACACGCTCTCGTCGTCGGCCGCCGGGCCCTCGCGGCTCTGGTACACGGGCACGCCGGGCACGAGCCGCCGCACCTGGTCGAGGCCGCCGACGTGGTCCGGGTGCCAGTGCGTGATGATGGCGGCCGCCAGCGTGGCCTGCTCGGCCGCGAGCGTGCGCGCCAGCGCCGCCTCCCAGGACGGCCGGCCCTCGCCCGTGTCGAGGAGCAGCCGCTCGCGGCCGGTGCCCAGCAGGTACGTGTTGGTGCCCTGCAGCGTGAACCGGCCCGGGTTTCCGCCCAGGATGCGGATGCAGGCCGGGCTCAGCCGCTCCACCTCGGGCAGCGATGCCAGAGCGCTGGCCATGTTGCGGCCGAACAGAGAGCTCGGTTGTCGCAGTCGATCGCGACGAGACGAGAGAGGAGAGAAGATGCGCAGTCGGGCAATCGGCCGCATTCGCGCACGGCCAGTGTGTTGTCGCGTAGAAGAGTGTTGATGGTCCAGACAACCTCTTGCGAGGGGCGGATGACGTGATGACTAGTAAGATATATATCGGCAAAGCTCAGCCGAGGCTGAGGCTGTCGGCGAGCTCTCCCCTCACATCCTTCTTGCTTTGCCGCTAAAAAGGTGCCTCGTCGTGCAGAGCACCGATAAGGCCGGTGTCAGGTGCCGATAAAAGCGCTGTGCCCCCTACACCTGCCATTTGTCATGCGACAACGCGTCGTGTTCCGTGCCCCCATGGCGTGCGAGAGCTTGGTTGGTCGTGGCTGCCTGCTCAGCGTCTTTCTCCAAGGGGAGAAAAAACAAGTCAAAAGACACAGTGACGGCAGTCCATCCGACCACGCCCCAGGGCCAGAACAAATTTCCAGCCGCAGCGGCAGCCACCCCCAGCGAATCAGCGGGGATCTTCGGTTCTCCACCCCCCCTAAAATAGCATTGAGACAGCAGGTGAAAAAGCACTACAACTTCACTCGGACGGCAGATCGGACAATGCCATCAGTGGCGATATAAGCTCCGACTCCCTTGTCTCGACTTTTCTGGTCTGCTTGTCCGGTGGCAGACTGTATCTGCACGCTCTTTGAGCCGAAAAGCGTGACATTCGGCAGCTTCCATCCCGTCAAACTGCTCTCTCGTCTGCGCTGCCTCGACGCTGCAGCGACCGACTAGCGATCGCCGTCGGTCCGATTGTCCAATTCCTCAACCCGGGCGGCTTCCGGGCGGCTTCCTTTGGCGGGCTGCACTTTCGAGGACACATTACAGGCGTTGCATACTGGTGGCTTGAGCTCTGAGCAGACCGCCCAGCATGTCTGCGAGGCCGACGACGCCGTCGTCCCCCAAGACGGTCAAGCTGAAGAGCCCCGTGTCGGGCATGCCAATGTATGGCTGTGGTGAGTCTCAGCCGAACGGAAAGGCCACAATGCCACGAGGCCAAAAGCCAAACGGCCAATTTGGTTCGGCCGTCGCTGACTCTTGCGTCAGAGCACGTCGAACTGCTCTTCAGCCAGGGCCAGGACACGATCAACACCTCCATCCTCCACTACAAAATCATCCTCCGCAAGATCTTCGACCAGCCGCCCATCGTGCCGCAGACGTCCAAGTCGCCGGACGGACAGCCGCTCACGACGCTGTCGCCCAACTACCTGTGTCTACAGTGTCCGACCACGCTCGTGCCGGAGGAGATTGGCCGACACGGCCAGAAGAAGTCACATCGTTTCTGTACGTGATCGTGGGGACGCTGGGTAGCCGGAGCGACGGGGGCCGCTGACATTGGGGTGCAGATGTAGAATCCAGATGCGGCACGCTCTACTGCCACATGTGCGACGACTTTGTCTACGACCCGACGTTGGAAGAGCTGCGGCTGCGCAAGATCGGGACCGGGTCCTTTTCCAGTAAGACAGAGCGAGCGAGAGGGAGAAGCCCGGGGCGAAGCGGCGTGGACGGACGAGGCCACGGAGTCCCAAAAGCTGACAGACGCGGAAATTACAGCCAACCGCAAGCGAAAGCACGACGAGCTCTTTTCGGACTCGCTCAAGGACGACCCGCGATACATTGCGTCGAACACAACGCTGGCGTCGTGCCGGGCGAGCGGGCTGCGCGGCATCTACAACGCAGGGGCGACATGCTACCAGAACGTGATCCTGCAGTGCTTCTTGCACAACCCGCTGCTGCGCAACTTTTACCTCAGCGACGGGCACCAGAGCTCGCTGTGCGAGGCGCCGCACTGCCTGAGCTGCGCCATGGACGACGTGTTCCAGGAGTTTTACGGACAGGAAAGCACCAACGGGTACACGGCGGCCAACATCCTGTCGAGCTTCTGGATCTCGGAGCGCAAGGCGTTTGCCAACCTGGTGACGACCAAGGAGCAGGACGCGCACGAGTTCTTCCAGTACCTGGCCGAGGAGCTGCACGAGCGCAACGGCGACGGCAAGAAGCCCGAGCACGGCAGCGAGCACTCGTGCACCTGCATCATCCACCAGACCTTTTACGGCAAGATGCAGAGCACCACGACGTGCCAGCAGTGCAACGGCGTGACCCATCAGGTCCAGTCCTTTCTCGACCTCAGTCTCGGCCTCGAGAGCCTGGGCCACCGCCAGAAGCGCAAGGGCCTGTCGGCGGCGGCGGCGGCGGCGTCCGCGCCCCATCGGCTGACGCTGCAGCAGTGTCTGGACGAGGAGTATATCAAGCCGGACAAGTGTGAGTACCGCTGCCACAACTGCAGCTCGACGCGGCCGGCGCGGCGGCAGACGTCCATCAAGGCGCTGCCCAACGTGTTGTCGATCCAGCTCAAGGTAAGAGGGTGCGGAAGGGAGACATGGGAGACATGGGAGACGTGGCCGTCGGGACAGCGCTGACCGACAGCGCTTCGAGTACAAGCAAGGCCGCCACGACAAGGCCGCCAAGGTCGACACGCCCGTCGAGTTCCCCCTGCAGCTCAACATGCTGCCATACACGTATGCCAACCGCAGCCGCGGCCAGGACTCGCGTGAGAGCTACGAGCTCAACCGGTCCTGCATGTACGACCTCCTCAGCGTGGTCGTGCATGTCGGCGAGATCGACACGGGCCACTACCTGTCGTACTGCCGCGTGGGAGACCAGGTGAGATTTGGCTCGGGGGGGTCTGGTACTGTCGGTTCCGTGATGCTGACTCAGCAGTGGTTTGCGTTCAACGACCATCGCGTGCAGCTGGCATCCAACTCGGAGGTCCTCGGGGCCAACGCCTACCTGCTCTTTTACATTATCCGATCGTTGGCATAGCGGCTAGAACGATCTGCATCAGGCCAGCCTTGGCATACAGCGCTGTTTTGAGCTTTTGAGCTTTTGAGCTTTTGAGCTTTTGGGCCTTTGGGCCTTTGGTCATTGGGTCGTGTGGACTTGCACACTTTCAAACAGTCTGGGCCGCTTGGTGGAAGTGCTTGGTTACTGCGTTCTGTCTGTCGACCAGCATCGTCTTGTCTAGCCATTCCTCTTTTTTTTTGCATCTCGGCCTGGTCACCCGAGACACTGAGCACATTCGGCGCGAATACATGTATATTTTTGGGCCCTCTTGACTATTAGGCGGTCCCTTTCTGGTCCCGCCACGTCCAGTCGGCACACTCAAAGTTGGCGTAGCAGTAGAACTCGTTGCTGAGTCCGCGGGCATGCTGCGGCGCAAACGACGTGGTCCGCACGCCCTGGCCGCGGTAGAGCTTTTCCGTGACGAGGGGGGCCATGCGCTCGCCCGTGCAGACGACCACCTTGGCGTCGGGCTTGCTGAGCCATCGGGCGGTGAGGGCGGCTGTGGGTGAGTCAGAAGAGGAGGAGACGAGGAGGGCAAGGGGAGACGAAGGACGGAGAAAATAAGACGAGGAGGGCAAGGAGCGGAAACCACCTTTTGTCTGGCATTCTTCGCTGAGAAAGGGCGGGTCACAGACGATGCGGTCTGCAGATGCGCGGAGCGAGGCTGCGTCCGGTTAGGAGCGGGTCGGAATGTTAAGCCAGGGGGGGTGACGATGGAAGAGAAGAACTATAGCAGACGTACCCGGCAGCTTGATGGGCTCGTTAAAGTCGTAAAAGACAAACTCGTCGCCAAAGACGGTGAAGCGGCTGTCGTGTTCGAGCAGGACGAGGCGTGGACGCGCATCGAGAGCCAGGGTCGCCTATGGACATTAGCCTTGGGGGGGCCACGGGGTCGGCCGGGGGGCACAGACGGCAAGGTTCTTGAGCGCGACAAAGACGCTCGGCGCCGAGACGACCACGACGGTCGAGGCGGAGTCGGTGCCGTCGAGGAGCTGTCGGGCCAGCAGCTTGGCAGTGTCATCCGAGTACTGGAGGTGAGCGTGGGACGAGAGGGGGGAGGCATGGGACGAGAGGGGGGAGGCATGGGACGAGAGGGGAGAGAGGGGGGGAAGAGGGAGAACACACCCAGAACTGGGACTTGTTCCAGTCCTCGGTAAAGGTGTCCATGGACAGCTCCGCGGTGGCCTCGGCCCGCGCGTCCGCCGCCGTCTCGGCAGCCGACTGCAGGTCGGCAAAGCGACGGGCATGGTCGTCGCGCTCGGAATAAAAGGCGCGGAGGGCGTCCATGGTGGACGACGAGAGGGTCCTGTGCGGCGGTTAGCACGGTCGGTGGGCATCTTGCCAAGGAGCCAGCCTCGACATACAGCTCGTCATCACTATCGGGCGCCATGGCGTGGTGGTCAGGTGCGGCTCTGACATGCAGTCTACGAGTAGACGTTTTCCCAAGAGTTCTACTGGGAACTGAGGCTCGGGAAAAAAATATTCCAGCCCTCTGATTGGCTGGCGGGGCAATGGCGATCCCACCAAAAATGGACACGGCATCGTTTCTACAGCTCTACGATCTAGGCCATCTTTGGGGGGACATTCTAGCATTGTCTGGATAGTCACATATGTACACGGCCTCGAGACAACAGAAACCAATTGGAAACAATGCGGGAAAAAAAAAGGCCAGGCGCTCGCGGCTACTGGTCGTCGACAACGTGCAGGTACTGCTTGTTCTGCCGCTTCTCCACCTCTGTGGTCGGCGGCAGGTCGTAGTACGACGAGCTGCGGTATCCTTGCTGCAAAGAGGGTCAGCATGGAGACAGAGACGAGAGGTAAAGAAAGAAAAGCGGGACAGCAACGCACCAGGTAGTGGTAGGTAAAGTCGCTAATGTCGCCGGGGGTGATGCCGAGGTCCTTGAACGTCTTGGCGGTCTCGTCAATGGTCTGGTCGATGAACTGGCGCTCGACGTCCTCGCCGTTCAGCACCGGCCACCACAGCAGCTGGTTGAGCAGGGTGGCGGCGGGCTTGAGGATGGCCTTGGGCACGTTGATGTGGCTGCGCTTCTTGTAGATCTCGCGGTCGACGAGCGCGTCGATCTCGGCGGTGGAGTAGTTCTTGGGCCCGTACAGCTCAAAGGTCTCGCCGGCCGTGGTGTCGTCGTACAGCATGCGCTCGAGGGCCATGCCGACGTCAATGACGTGGACGGGCCAGTAGCGCTCCTGCATGTTGTTGGCGGTAAAGAGGTTGTAGACGCCGGCCAGCCGGAGCAGCAGGCGGTCCTCGAAGCCGAACATGGGCGCCGGCCGCACCAGCGTCGTCTCGGGGAAAATGTCGCGCACGGCCGCCTCGCCCTGCGCCTTGGTGCGGAAGAACTCGGACGGCGAGCTGGCGCCGTCGGCCGCATTGTACGACGACACGTGGATAAAGCGGTCGACGTCGTACTTGGCCACGGCCTCGGCGATGCGCTCGGCGCCCTCCACGTGCACGTCCTCGAGGGTAAAGTTCTTGGTCGGGTAGTCGCGGCCCACGAGATTGTACACCACGTCCGAATGCCGCACGCTCTCCTCAATCGACGCTGTGTTTCGCAGATCGTATTCCTGTGTTCGTGTGAGCGAGTCATGCCACGGCATGGCACATGGCACTTGGGGGGCAGGGCCGTTACCATGAACACGACCCGGCCGAGATCGCCCGACACCTTGAGATGGCGCTTCATCATCTCCTCGCGGTACGGCACCACAACGGTGCATCCCTGCCGTGCTGCCCAAAGCTGTTAGAGCCGTGCTGCCGGACTGCAGCGTAGACGGTACACACCTAGCCGGTTGACAATGTAGCGGCCCAGCGCGCCGGTCGCGCCGAAAACGGTGGCCGTGTGACCTGCAAGTGAGCGGTTAGAACTGGGAACGGCTTTCGTCCGGCCGGATGCGGGCTCAGGTTTTCTATACCTCCGAGAGAGGATCTGCAGGAGGAAAGTCTGTTAGCTCGACTGTCATGGCCGGCGGCGACGGAGCCAATACACACCTTCCGCCCTGGACGCGGATGATGGGCTTGCCGGTGCGCGTGATGGTGACGTCGGAGAGAGCGCGGCGTTGCTGCTGCCGGAAGACGTTGCGGACAATCGCCTGCGGCCGCACGGCGGCCGGGAAAGACGACATGGTGCGGGAGGTGCGGGAGGCGCGGGAGGGCGAGGCGGCAGGGCGCGGGTTTGCGTTCGGGCGGCGCGGTCGTGGCGGTCAATGGGCTCCAGCGGCGAAGCTTCCCCGTCATCCGTTTCCTTTTCGGCTGTTGCTTTTTCTGCGCGAGAGAGAGTACGCAGTAATGATCCGGCTCCCATTGGTGGGACCGGCGGGATTGGTGCACGTGATGTGTCTGTCACGTGATGACGTAGCTGGAGGGGACCCGGAGCGGCAAAACATGGGCTCCGGGGCTTCAGGCTGCAGGAGCCGCGTCGTAGGCCAGCTGGAAGCTTCCCCGGAACGACCCAGCAACGGTTCTCCCTCAGGTCGCCAGGAGAACAGCCAACCGACCAGCAGAACCCGGGACAGACGCCTTTTTGAAGACGCAAGGATGAGTTCGGAGGAGTTGACCGACTTCCTGGACGAGCAGCGGGATGCGGCGCCGACCGAGCTGCAGGGGACGATCGTGGAGATTGAGAACCTGTGGGAGCGCAAGCTGTGGCACCAGCTGACGGACACACTGATTACGCTATTTGACGACGATGCAAGCGAGCCGCTGCGGCTGCCGTTTTTCAAGGTGTTTGTGCTCAAGTTTGCGGACAAGATCAACCAGCTCAAGTTTGTGGACCTGGCGTTGAAGGCGGCGGAGACATGTGAAGGTATGTGGGGAAGCTGTCGAGGAGGACGGGGGGGAGGGGGGGGCGGGAGAGAGGAGGAGGAGCAGAGGGCGGAGGGGTCTGGCGAGGAGGGACAGCGGAGCGAGCACAGAGAGAGGATGACGGCGAATCGGCGGCTAACCAACAGGCAACGCACCCAAGCTGGCGTTCCTCGAGAGCGTGGCGAAAAAGGTGGACCACGAAGACTCGCAGGACGCCTATGTGTTTGCGACGATTGCGGTGGCGCGGGCGAAGCTGATGCAGCGGGACTTTGAGGGGGCGCGGACGGCGCTGGACCAGTCGGAGCGGGTGCTGGAGCGGTTCGACGCGGTGGAAAACGTGGTGCACGCGGCCTTTTACGACACGAGCGCGCTCTACTACCAGGGCAAGACGGACTTTGCGCAGTACTACCGCAACGCGCTGCTGTACCTGGCGTGCGTCGACGTGGCGGCGCTGGACCCCGACGAGCGGCACGACCGGGCCTTTAAGCTGAGCCTGGCGGCGCTGGTGTCGCCGACGATTTACAACTTTGGCGAGCTGCTGCTGCACCCGATCCTCGACGCGCTGACGAGCGACGACGAGGACGACGCGTGGCTGCGCGCCCTGCTCTTTGCCTTTAACCGCGGCGACCTGCGCGTCTACGAGCGCCTGGCCGGCCGCATCGCCAGCAACCCGCTGCTGCACAAGCACAGCGCCCAGCTGCGCCAGAAAATCTACCTGGCCGCCCTGACCGAGGCCGTCGTGCGTCGGCCGCCCCACGCGCGCGCCATGACCTTTGCCACCATTGCCAGCGAGACGCGCGTGCAGCCCGACGAGATTGAGCACCTCGTCATGAAGGCCCTCAGCCTCGGCCTGCTGCGCGGCACCATTGACCAGGTCGACGAGGTCGCCCACATCACCTGGGTCCAGCCCAAGGTGCTCGACATGAAGCAGATTGCCAGCCTGCAGCAGCGGTTAGCCGACTGGGGCGGCGGCGTCAACCAGCTCGGCAACTGGATCGAGCAGGTCGGCCAGGACGTGTGGGCGGCTTAGTTTAGAGGTACATTTCA
>RQWE01000082.1:49261-75553 GCA_004028395.1 Leptographium galeiforme
GGGGGGGGGGGGGGGGGGGGGGGGGGGGGGGGGGGGGGGGCGTGTGGGCCGAGGACGTGTACAGACTAGGACAGGGCGACAGAATACATGGCCTAGACAAGGTTGTCAAAGTAGTTTGATTTGTGTCTAGTACAGTGTACTAGTACAGTGTACTAGTACAGTGTACTTGTACAGGGAAACCTGGCCGTGCGGCAAGTGAACATGCTTAGTCAGCACGACGACCCCCTTCTACACGCCTCCCAGCACCACGACGGATCCGACCAGCCAGGCCGGCCACCAGACACACCAGACGACGACGGCCGTGTACATGCCCCAGACGTGCCAGCCAAAGGCGGCGATGCGCAGGGCGTCGTCGATGCGGACGTGCCAGACGGCGCAGGCGGCGGCAAAGACGGCGGGCGGGGCGACGAGGTTGAGCAGCACGGTGGCGGCCCAGCGGCGGACCGGGGCGGCGGGGCAGGGGCGCACAAACGAGAGGGGGCTGGCCAGCAGGCCGACCAGAAAGGCCTGGGAGAAGTTGAGCGTGGCCAGGGAGGAGAGGAACATGCCGAGCAGGAGGAGCGAAAAGGACTTGATCAGCTGGAACTGCTGGGCCGAGGGGGCGTAGGAGGCGGCGAGGACACGGGCGAGCAGGTGGGGGAGGAGGGCGTTGGCGACGGCAAAGAGGGCGAAGCCGGGGGCGAGGAGCTGGGAAAGTTGGTGAGACCGAGAGAAAAGAAGCGGGACAAAGAGAGACAAAGAGAGACAAGAAAGAGAGGGACAAGATAGAGAGAGGGACAAAACATACCCAAGCTGGCAAATGGTTGAAAATGTACAGAGGCACGATGCCGGCGGCCTGGCAGAGGGCGACGAAGCCGAGGGGGAGGTAGAGGTCGCGCTCGGCCGGGGTGTTGTTGTCGATGGCGTGGCCCTTGGGGGCGTGCGGCAGGACGGCCGAGTTGGGGTCGGCCTTTTTTCCTTTGGAATGGTCGGCGACCGTCTCGGCGGCCGTCTCGGCGGCCGCCTCGGCCGGCGGCGCGTCGCGGCCGCTCTGGACCCAGACGGCAATGGCCATAATGGTAAAGTTGGCGGCGACGAGCATGGCGCTGGGCAGATAGGTGCCGATGCTGACAAAGTGCTCGCGGCCGAGCAGCAGGTAAAAGAAGAAGCTCTGGTGCAGGTGTTCGAGCAGGTTGTTGAGGCTGCGAAAGGTGCCCTCGAGGATGCGGCCAATGGCCATTTCGTCGTGCAGCCAGCCGGCGACGACGAGGTCGCCGGCCGGCGTGCGCTCCGTGGCAATGTACGGCTGCAGCGTGACGGCGTCGACGTGGTAGGCCATGAAGGCGCTGTGGGCGCCCGTGGCCGCGCCCAGGCCCTGGCGCAGCATGCCGCGCAGCATGGTGCGCAGGCGGTCGGCGTAGCCGTCGTCGTGGCGCCACACGCCCTGCAGCGACACGGCGGCGCCCATCTGGCCGCCGGCCACGGCCGCCACCGAGTTGATGAGGTCGAGGTTGGGCAGCTGGCCGTTGACGCCGTCGTACACCACGTGCACGGCCGAGAAGCGCCCGTCCAGCGCGTCCTGCTCGTCGGCCGCCCGGTCCCGTCCGCCGTTCATGCCCGCCCGCGCATAGTCCAGCGCCACCGCGCCCTGCAGCGCGCCCGCCTTGAGCGGCAGCGGCCGCACCAGCCGCCCGTCGTGCGCGTCGTGGTACGCGTCCACCCACGCCTGCGGGCCCGCCAGGCTGTCGGGCGGAAACAGGAAAATCAGGTCCTTGCTCCACAGCGACCACCGCCGGAAATACCGCGCCAGCGCCAGCGCCACGGCCACGCCGTCGCCGTTCCACGCCCGCCCTGGTGTCCCTTCTTTTTCTTTCGTCTCAGCCTCCTCCTCCGCACTCCGCCACGCCGCCACCAGCACCAGCGCCTCCGTCGCGTCCCCCCGCGGCGCCCGCAGCAGCGCGTACAGATTCTCGCCCGCCGCCGCCGCCGCCCCCGTCGTCGACGTCGACGACGCCGCCCCGTACGCAAACCGCTGCCGCCCCGTCCGCAGGCCCATGTCCCGCAGCAGCCCCTCCAGCACGTCGTTGACCGCCTCGTTGCTCGCCCCCGCCCGCTCCAGCGCCTGCACCTCGGCCTGGTACGCCCGCAACACGTTCTGGTCGCTGCCCCCAAAATACGTGTGCACCTGCCCCGGCAGCAGCGCGTTCTCCGAAATGTACGTGTGCCGCGAGTGGCCCTCCAGCGGCAGCACCAGCAGCGACACCACCCCGACCAGAACGCACAGCACCGCCACGTACGGCGGCAGCTTCAGCATCCGCGGGTCGCCCCGCACCTTGGCCAGGACGGCTGTCCGTATGTCAGCAAAATGCCCTCCCCCGGGTTGTCCTGCGGCTTGGGGCGCCACTCACAGATCAATCGCGGCATCGTGTTGCTTGCCGACCAAAAAAGAAAGCGCTGGGTGCCGGCACAACTTGCAAGGAACGCGAAGCTCAAAACGTGGAGCTCTTCTTAGCGTCGCGCGCGCCCACTGGCTGGCCTTGCCTGTGGCGAGCCCAGGCGCCAAACCCGTCCCCCCCCCCTACAACATCCCTCTAACGAGGCACACGTTGCACATTTTCGCCCGCTTTCACGCAATACTGCCATTATGCAACGCCGCCGCCGCCCCTCTCGGGACTTTGCTATATCGTACAGTCTATGGTGCTTCTCGCCTTCTGCGTCCCGCGCCTCGCCCTCGCCCTCGCCCTCGCCATCGCCTCGCCTCATGCTCCCAGCCGCTGCGTCGTGCCCACCAGCCCAATCGCCGCCGGGCCCCCGCTGCCCCCCCCCGCCGCCGCGCTCGGCAGCACCCCAAACCGCCCGTACGTCTTCTGGTCCACGCTGACGTACCGCGGCAGCAGCCCCAGCAGATTGAGCCGCCCCTCGATCCACCGCAGAATCCATTCGGGCGGCGCCAGGAACTTGAGGTACCCGAGCCCGCACAGGTACCCCACCGCCAGCCCGCACAGGTGGCCCAGCAGGCTCGTGTGCGGCACCAGCGCCGACGTCACAAACGCCAGCACCAGCGGCGTCGTCCACGTCGGCACCTGCACCGACGCCACCGCAAACGACGGGTTCGTCCGGTACGTCCGCATCGCCTCCACCCCCAGCAGGAGGAACACCCACACGCTGTACGGTCAGCCACGGCTCTCAACGTCATTCACAATTCCCACCACTCCCACCCCACGTACCTCGCCCCCATCACTGGCGTGTTGAGGTGCAGAAACCGCTGAATCACCACGTAGAGAATTGCTGGTATCGTAGACAAGGCTGTCCACAACAAAAAAACGTCAGCTGCATCCTTCCCAATCTCGCCATCCCCACACAGCCTTACGCCCGAAAAACAGCGCCACCGACGTCAGCGTGCCGTGCTCGCCCTCGAACCGGTCCAGAAGCGGCGTCACCGCCGCCACGTTGGCCAGCATGTGAAAGATCCCAACATGGATGAATGGGAACGTATTCGTCCGGTATACTATCGGCCACGTGTCAGCTGGGAGGGCGCCAGAGGAGGCATCGCCAAAAAGGGAACAAAGGGAACAAAGGGGCGAGGACACTCACAGGTGGTGATTCCCGTCTCCTCCGGGATCAGCGCGCCCCAGGCCCGCACGTCGAAAAACGTCTGCAGGCCAATCAGGTACACCAGCACCATCAGGCCGGCCATCAAGCGCGTGAACAGCGGCAGCCGGCTGAGATACGACCGCGTCGACGACCGGTAGGCACTGAAGCTCGCGCTCGACGTGCCATGGCCGCGCGGCGACCACAGGTTGGCCGTCCGGCGCGGCTGCGGAGACGGTGACGGCATCGGGCAGCGGCCTGGGTCGAGGATGGGAAAAAAAAAAGAGAGAGCCGACGGAGGCCTGTCGCAGAAGCCGAGAAGAAGTGGGCGCGGTAGACCGGTTTGGCGGCGAGGCAGAGTGCAGAAAACACGCTCACAGCACGCTCACAATCCACGGCAAACCAGATGTCGTTTCGAAAGCAGTACGGCACCGGCTGGGCTGGCGGTCGTGAAAATAGAAAAACGTGCTGCTAGGAGGGAAAGCCCGGCGCAACATGTCTCGTGCGCCCGTTTAGGCTGCTATCAGCTGCCGGCGCTAACCATATCGTCACGTGGATCACGTGCTCGGACTGCAGCAACATCCCGAGGCGGCAACAGAGTTGCTATTGGCACTGCTATTTTTTGGCTATTGGTGCACAACGACCTCTGCTGTCGCCGGCCAGGTTGGAATGTAGGCCAGCAGAAAAATGAGCAAGCACTTTCAATGAGCAGGTCGATGTGCAAGGGGGCATGAACACACGTGCTATTTTGACTTGCACGTCCGGAGCGAATCCAAAGTGCATACTGTTTAGAGATCTACCTCCTTCTCGCGTGTGAGGAGGGCATATGAGCCTCATCGCTATGTGATCGTAACAGTTGCGTGGCATGTTTGGTGGCAATTCTCGGGCACGGCGGCATGGTGCGTTCTCTGGCCAGTCTGGATGTCGCTTCAACTGGATCAGTGCTGCTGCGACGGCATTGCGAAATGATCTTCCAAATGAGCTTTGGGTGAATGAGGTATGCTCGTTTAGGTATCCTTGAATCAATTCCTGGACCCCTCGGCGAGAAGATTGTGAGGGTCATCCGAGGGGTATTTGGGGAACATTTTGTTCATTCTGCGTTTACATTCCTCGGCATCCGGTCGCAGGCCTCTCTTAGCCGATCGCGAGATCTTGCGCCTTGGTTGTTAACCAGGTTGATGGTGGCCTGGTTATCGCAGAATATGGGGAGGGGGTCGGAGAGAGGAAGACCTATTTCTCGGAGAAGTCGTTGCGTGAACATGCCCTCTTTGGCTCCTTGAGAAAGTGCGAGGAGTTCTGCTTCGGTGGTGGATGTTGCTACAGTCGCTTGTATGTTTGCTTTCCAGGAGAGAATAGCCCCATTAAGCTTGATCGAGAAACCTTGCAAGCTCCTCCTATCGTCAAGACAGTCTGCATAACTTGCGTCAACAAAAACTTGAATAGTTATGGGATATTCGGGTACGTAGCTGTTGGGTGCCGTTAGATTTTGTATTATGTTGCTGAGACGAAAGTGTCGTCTGTAGTCGGACGTGCCTGCCGAGTTAGTTAGGCGTGACTGCCTATTTTGGCATTGGTGGTCAACAAGGATAAACCTTTCCCTCCTTTCCTCCAGACAGGACACAAACTCTCCCCCCTTTTTTCCGAGTAAAGTCGTCGAGCCATCACATCCAGCGATCCAGGCAGGGACAAAAGCGAAATTCATAGACTCGTCTCAGACCTCTGGGGGATTATGATAAAGTCTCATAAGAAATACAGGGAGCAAACACAGACGGCCTCTGTTAAAACCTCTTGGCTTTCTTTTCACTTTCTCGGCAGCATTTTCTTTTCTCTTCTGTTCTCTACTCTACGATCACGGCAATTTATAAATGCATCGATCGTTCACTTCGGATGGCAAAGTTCGATCGCTTACTTCGGATGGCAAGGTAAATTGATAACCTATGAACAGACATTGAAGGGAATGCTAATAGAGTAAGAGTATAGACATGAACCAGTCTTTCAACCTGCAGTTTCAAAAGACGATAGAGCTTTCCAACTTGGAAGCGAATTTGTTGTCCTTTGGGGCGTGAGGAGTAGCGTTTGGGAGGGAAATGCTGCTCCTTGCGCCTCAAAGTACATTTAGGAAAGCGGTTTTACTGCGAGCTTTGCGATCACGCGTTTTCTTCTCCATATATGCTTACTCGCTATCTGTCTCAGAATGTTCACTTGCAAAAGGCGGCGGAAGCCGAGGGAGGAAAGCTGTTCTATTGCGATGTGTGCGACCGGTCGTTTCGAGGACCGAAAATTTTGGAACTTCACTTACAAAGTGAAAATCACGCGGAGAAGCGGGCCAGTGGCCTGCCTCTTTAATGTACAAGGATTTTTTTGGCATTTGTTTCCTATGCGTTAACGAAACTACGGTTTCTATTCGCTGTTACAATCTTCTCTGCCTTATTTTTTTTCCTTTTTTCCTTTTCTACTTTTTTTTCGTTGCTCTAGTTTGCCTATGTTTTCCTATGTTAATCCTTTTCCTCCTCCCTACAGCATCGGGCAAAGAACATCGCAGAAATCGACATTACTGCGAAGTTTGCGACCACGCATTTGTATCTAAATTTGCTCACTGACATCTTCGGTAGAACGGACACTTGAAAAAGGCGGCTGGAGAAAAGGGACATAAAAAGGTTTGCTGTGATGTTCGTGATCGGTTATTTCGAGGACAAAAGGACTTTCATTCACATCCAAAATAAGTTGGTGTAGAATCATGATTGACACAACCAAAAAACACGTTGCTGTCTGCCTGTGTAATCAAGCACGTCCTTTGGAAATAGAGCCCGCAGACGCCGTCGACACTCGTTGAAATCCGGACGTACGGGCCTGTTTGATGAGGGGTATCTTTTCCGCTTTTTCTTCTCGAGCCAGGGAAGGTGTTACTATTAGGCATGGCGATGGCTGGCAAAGTCTCGCAGATCGTCAAACTTACCTATACGAAGCCCCCGTGTAAGTAAACAAGGAGTTACCCCTGCTCCCGGCGGACTACTTGCCACTTATATATCAATTGAGGCCTCATGCCCTGCCAATTCCTGCACTTCCTTACGACGTAATGCTCGCAATCAGGACTGTGAATGAGCCAAGTATCAAATCGGTTGGGCCCTTGCATGCTCGGTAAGTTTTTTTGACACACGAGGCTAACTGCTGCTCTCACAGGTAGTTGCGTTCGTAAGCCCCCCCAAGTCTACCGGGCAACAGTGCCTGCTGCCTCCGGAAAATACTAGCACATTATTGACATGGCAACCGCAAGATCTGTTCAAAAGCTTCTTGATTTCTCAATTTACAACCAGTAAGAAAATGTTCAGTGTACAACAGTACAGACTACCTCCGATGCGTCAAGGACAGCCAACGTGGAAATACCGAAAAGCACAACGCCCCGTTCACCTCCCAAGTCCCGCTCGCTCGCGGGAGTCTGCGTGTCCCGAGCAACTGTGTTTCGCCTTTACCTGCATCATGCCGTAGCGCAAAAGTGGGAAAAAAACAAGTTCGTTATATTCTTGGTATTTTCGCGACACGGCTGCTTTAGTGGGAGGCGTGCGCCTTGGCCATTGTGTTCAGCGCGCTGCCGTTCTTGAACCACTCAATCTGGCCGGCGTTGAACGTGTGCGCCAGCTTAATGTCCTCGGTCTCGCCGTTCGGGCGGTGTACCCGCATGGTGATGGGCTTGCCCACGGCCAGCTCCGTGCACAGAACGTCGACCTGCTGGTTAGCGCTTTTTTTCTCTTTTTCTTTTTTTCTTTTTTTCTTTTTCTTCTTTTCCTTCGGGGTTGTAGACATACCTTGTCCTCCGACTTGACCTTGTTGTAGTCCTCGGGGTCGATAAAGGTCAGCGGCAGCATGCCCTGCTTCTTCAGGTTCGTCTCGTGGATACGGGCAAAGCTGCGGGTGATAATGGCCAGGCCACCCAGGTGGCGCGGCTCCAGGGCGGCGTGCTCACGCGACGAGCCCTCGCCGTAGTTCCAGTCGCCGATGACGACCCACTTGATGCCCCGGGCCTTGTAGTCACGGGCCACGGCCGGCACAGCGCCGAACTCGCCGCTGAAGACGTTCTTGACCTTGTTGGCGGTGTCGTTGGCCTCGCTGATGGCGCCGATCAGCATGTTGTTGGAGATGTTGTCCAGGTGGCCGCGGTACTTGAGCCACGGGCCGGCCATGGAGATGTGGTCCGTGGTCGTCTTGCCCTTGGTCTTGATCAGGATCGGGCAGTCGGTCGCGTCCTTGCCGTCCCAGGCCGTGAACGGCGTCAGGAGCTGCAGACGGTCCGAGGTCGGGGCCACGTTGACCGAGACCTGCGAGCGGTCCGAGGGCGGGGCCTGGTACGTGTCGACGCCCGGGTCGTAGCCCTTCTCGGGCAGACCGTTGGTCTGCGGCGGCGGCTTCAGCATAAAGTCGTTGCCGTCCTTGTCCTTGAGCGTGTCGGTGAGCGGGTTGAAGTCGAGCGTGCCGGCAATGGTCAGCGCCACGACCAGGTCGGGCGACGTCACAAAGGCGTGCGTGGCCGGGTTGCCGTCGTTGCGGCCCGTAAAGTTACGGTTGTACGACGACACAATCGTGTTGGCGACGCCCTTCTCGACATCGCGGCGGTCCCACTGACCAATGCACGGGCCGCAGGCGTTGGCAAGCACAAGGCCGCCAAACTCCTCAAAGGTCTCGAGCTGGCCGTCGCGGGCAATGGTGGCGCGGATCTGCTCCGAGCCCGGCGTGACGGTGAAGAGAGCCTTGGGCACGACGCCGTGGTCGAGGGCGTCGCGGGCGATGGCCGCCGCACGGGTCATGTCCTCGTACGACGAGTTGGTGCACGAGCCGATGAGGCCGACCTTGACCTCCTCCGGCCAGCCGTTGGCCTTGGCCGTCTCCTTGAGCTTGGAGATGGGTGTGGCCAAATCGGGCGTGAAGGGGCCGTTGATGTGCGGCTCCAGCTCCGACAGGTTGATCTCGATCAGCTCGTCGTACTCGGCGTTGTCGTCCTGGCGCAGCTCCTTGGCGTACACGCGGGCAAAGTCACCAATGTCCTGGCGCTTGGTCGCGGCGAGGTAGTCGTACATGCGGTCGTTGAAGGGGAACAGCGAGGTCGTCGCACCGATCTCAGCGCCCATGTTGCAGATCGTGGCCATGCCCGTGCACGAGATGGTATCAACGCCACTTCCAAAGTACTCCACGATGGCTCCGGTTCCTCCCTTGACAGTGAGGATGCCGGCAACCTTGAGGATGATATCTGTGCGAAAACGAGTCAGTTTCGTGGCTTATACACAAGTTTGGTGGATTTCGCGATATCTTGCGGCGATGTCCCCACAATACGTGGGGACCCACAAAATAAATGTTCGGTCCGAATAAAGTGGGACCGAACATGGAAGCGACATACCTTTGGGGGAAGTCCAGCCAGACAGCTCGCCGGTCAGCTTGACACCAATGACCTTGGGGGCCTTGAGCTCCCACGGCAGGTTGGCCATGACATCGACGGCGTCGGCACCGCCGACACCAATGGTGGCCATGCCGAGACCACCGGCGTTGGGCGTGTGCGAGTCGGTGCCGATCAGCAGACCACCGGGGAAAGCGTAGTTCTCAAGGATGATCTGGTGGATGATGCCGGAGCCGGGACGCCAGAAACCAATGTTGTACTTGGCACAGGCGCTGGACAAGAAGTCGTAGACCTCCTTGTTGATGTTGACGGCGCGCTCGAGATCCTTGGCACCGCCGATCTGGGCCTCGATCAGATGGTCACAGTGGACCGTGGTCGGGTTGGCGACGGCGGGCATGCCGGCCGACATGAACTGCAGGATGGCCATCTGGGCGGTGGCGTCCTGGCAGGCCACACGGTCGGGCCGCAGCTTGAGGTACGACACACCGCGCTCAATGTCCTGGCCGTGCGGGTCGTCCAAGTGGGAGTACAGAATCTTCTCGGCGTACGCGAGGGGGCGGTTCAGCCGTGCCCGCACAATCGCCAGGTTCTCGGCCATCTTCTTGTAGTTGATAAAGTTGTTCTCCTCCCAGATGTTTTGCCGGACCTGCAGCAGCGATTAGCAAATGAGCCCCGGTTGGCAATGGGCCGAAGCGACACGCACCTTGCGGTCCAGCGGGCTGTCCGAGACGGTGGCCATGGTGCGGCGGACGGCCAGGCCGGCCAGAGCCGCCCGGCTCCGGGTGGCGCTGGCCAAGACTTGGCGTGAAGCCAGCATTGTGTGAGATTGGGGAGGATGGAGTCGCTCGACAAAGAGACTCGGAGTGAGGGGAGAAGGGAACGGTAAGAGGGATGTTCACACGAGAAGGAAGGAAAAAAAAGAGGAAGAGGGGAGAAAGGTGTGGAAATTCGGGCGTTATGAAGAAATAAGGAGGGCAAGCCAGTGCGGGAACGACGGCGGGGGGGGGGGGTGTGCGAAAGGGCGAGGTGTTTTGTCGGTTTGCGCTAGAGGAACAGATAAACAGCGGTTGTGCTGCTCTTCCCGGCTAGATTCAAAGGGTCTGGCAGTAATAAAATCGGCGTGCGTTGGGGGGGGGGGCCCTGGGGCCGCCCGCTGTCTCCTCGGCTATGACGACAAAGCGACAAGGCGGCCGAGCGGACGAATCAGCAGCATCGGATTATTGTTACGGGGGCGAGGGGTGGCACCTTGGGGGGTGGAACCGGTACCTAGCCCAGGTTGAGGTGGAAACGGGCAAGGGCCCAGTTCTCCTTCCGAGCGAAGCTGCTTGCATGCGGGCGTGCCGCTCCTCGTTCCAATGGCGTTTGCAGCCAGGAGAGCCGCTGTTCGCTGTCGGCTGGGGGCGGCTGACTCTTACTGATTCACCTTGGGGCGCGCGCGCAGTGTCTCGCAAATTCGGGGGGGCTCTTGGGGTAGCAAATCGCCACGGGGGACGGCTGTTATAGCGGGGTAACGGAGCCCGGCTACTGCTGGAACGCAGCGCTGGCTGCTCACACACACGCACAACTGGCCAACTAAAAAAAAAAAGGCAAATTGGCTCAAGAGCATGATAAAGCAGCAGCTGCGATTCGCCAGGCCGATTTCCCATGCCATGACTCTGGCAAATCCCTCAATGGGACACCACCGGCTACAATCCGCATGTCTCCCCTCATTGCCGCGGCCATTGGCACCACCCACTACTCGTAGACTGCGTTGGAACCAGTTCCATTCCCGCCTCTCCCTTCCCTCCTCTTCCCCACCCTAGACTATCGTGAGGACGCGGAAAAAAAAAATTCAAAGCAAATTAGGGGAACGGCAATCTGTTTTCGGGTCCAGCCTGGCTGTGCTCGGCTGGGATTTTTTTTTTGGATTCTGTGGGGAATGGCTGGCTGGCGGGGGGGGACTTTTTGCCTCCACTGTCGGTTTCGCCCTTTGCAGCCGATTTGTATGGTCTGCAGACCTCTGGAGTGGGGCGCTGCGGTCCCTAGCGCTGTACCTCTGGGCGGCAGAGCTCGGTAGCCGCAGCTTCTTCCGAGTAAATACGAACCGGCCGTCCAGCCAGAATCCGATCGGCCGACGGGGCCAACGCCGTTCTTTGCTCTCGCTGGCAACGGCATGGCCGATGCTCGGGCTCTTGGGTTGCGTTCTTGGGGCCGACCTTGGCACGCGACAAAGGGGCTCGCACGAGTGTTGTGCCAGCCGCGGCGTTTCCCTCGTAGACCGCTGCTGCCGGGTCGGCTCTGTGGAAGTCTACAAGCTATCGTGCTGCCATGTGATTGATGCAAGACAGGTCACGAGATTCTATGGGCACATGCTGAGTAACAAAATCTGGCCCACGGCCCATTCATGTCAGGTAATCGTGTTTTGGCTGCCGCCCGACTGGCTCGACCCAGACCAGTGCTCGATAAGGCGGAAGGGGGGCGTACGATTAACGATGGCAGAAAAATTATCAAACAAACAGAAGAAAAAAAAAAGTCGAGACCCACACAACTTGCACCGCAAAACATCGCCAGACAACGACGATTGAACAACTGACATTATGGGTGTCACCAACAAGCGCACGCTGACCAAGACCCGTCGCAAGACGAGGTACGTGTTCATTACACAAGACTTAATTAGACACGACCCAAATGCTGACTGCCTCCTCCGCCAGGGACGTCGACGAGATCAAGGCCGACATCTGCTCGCCGGGCCATCTCGCTCGCTACACCGCCACCAAGACGGCCGAAGAGCTGCCCGGCCTCGGCCAGCACTACTGCGTCTCGTGTGCCAAGTGGTTCGAGACCGACGAAGCGCTCGTCAGCCACCGCCGCGGCAAGCCACACCGGCGCATGCTCAAGCAGCTCGAGAACCCGTACTCGCAAAAGGAGGCCGAGGCCGCCATTGGGCTGCGCACCGACAATGGCGAGGCTTCCGTGGCCGCGGCGGCCAGCCAGCAGCTGATGGCGGAGGCGGCCCAGTCGGGCGACATTGCCATGTCGTGAAGGCGTTTTGGATCACGCCGAGAAAGACAAAAGCGCCGGCTTCGAGCCGCGGGTCAAGCAAGAACGAAATGGAGCCGGAAGGGCGAAAAAGGCAAAAGGCAAAAAAAGGAGCTGCCGCCACGTGCACCAGACACTGACCGCCAGACCGTCATCCCGCTTCAAGGGAACGGTCGAGGCGGCTTGCGGGGATCCTCCCACCACCTGGCCGGCTGGCCAGCTGGCCAGCCGGCCAGCCGCGCAGGACGACGCCACGGCTTGAAGCAACACATGGCCACACTGCCTGCAGCGGATGCCGCAAGCGAGGACGCGGCCAAGAGGCGCGATTTCGGACAAGTATATAGTCACAAGACAGGCCAATGCCAACAATTCGTTCATATTCCGGCGTGCCGTGTATTACTGTGGCCGTAGCCCTATCGGCCATTTTTTGCAATTCTCGCCCCGCGAGCCGCAAACAGCAAAGATGCAATCGGTGTCCCTTTTGACCGTCACATAAAACAAACATCACTCTGGTCCCTCCCACGCTCAGTCCTTTTCCTTTACCGGCGTATTATATCGATGCTTGACCTAGACCCGTCAAAGCTCGGGCGCACCGAGCTGCCTGTACAGAAGCAGTTAGATCACACTCGATCTGGCAGGAGGGAATAGGAAGACGCACTGCTACTGCGCCGTCTCCGCGCGCGAATGTCGGCCAGCTCGCTGGGCCGCAGGCCCGACGACTTGGCAAACAAGTTGAGAATGTCGGTCAGCGAGACGACGCCCGCCAGCCGGCCCGAGAGGTGGGCGCCTGGCATCGCGGCCGCCGGCACAGAGTGGGCGCCGGGGACATTGTTCGCGGCAGCGATGGTGGCAGCGGCAGCAGCGGCAGCAGCAGCAGCAGCGGACTCGCCGCTGTCGCTCTGCGAGGCCGACGTGCTGCGGCTGCGCTGGGCGGACGGGGAGACAAGGCTGGCGCCGGACACGGGGCCGGCGGCGGTGGGAGCCATGAGGGGGGTCTGGGGCGCAGAGGGCGCTGGGGACGGCGAGTCGACGATCCACATGCGGTGAGAGCGGGTGGCCACCAGCTTGGCGACGGTGTGGGCGAGGGTGGTCTGCGGGCTGACGTGGAAGACGGGGAAGGAGTCGCGGCCTTCCTCGACGCCGCGCTCAGACAGGATGACGGAGATAAAGTGCATGCAGGACGAGTGCAGCAGCGGGAAGCGGGCGACCGAGGTCAGGTGCTCAATGTCGGTGGTGGAGATGTTGCCGACGACGTTTTGGCCGTTGTCGACGACGGCCACCGAGGTCAGGCCCTCTTCGTTCATCAGCGTGAGAGCTTCGGCCAGCGGGCGATCGGCACTGTTGGTCAGCGGGGTGTTGTCGAGAGGGAGGCATGTTGCGAGGTAAACTCACTTGATGGAGATGATATCCTGCGAACCGAGACGAAGCTCCCGGAGCGTGGCCGAGTAGAAGCGGTCAATGGAGGGGAAATTGACGCTCTCGGTCCAGAAGAACTCGAGCAGACGAAGCGGGCTGAAGACGCCGACGACGTCGGCCGACGACGAGGCCGGGTCGGTGACGAGGATGCGGCGGGCGCCACTGCCAAAGAGCTCAATGGCGGCAGGCAGCGTCTGGGAGGAGGGCAGGGCCGGCGTTGGCTCGCTGCGGCAGATGGGCTGGATGTCGCGGACGGGGATGCCGATGCGGCCGTACGCGCGCTCGGCAATGCTGCTGTACACCTCGGCCTCGGCGGGCTCTGGTCGGGCGCGCCCAATGACGACGAGCAGGTAGGCATTGAGGTCGCGGTGGTCAAACGTGGCCACGGCCGTCTTGTCGGTGGGGTGAAGGCGGAGCAGCACAGTGCCGGTGGGGTTGTTCTTGAGGAGGACCTGAGGGTTGTCAGTGTTTCTCGTCTCGTACGCGTACTCGCCTTGTGTGATTCTGGCACCACCCCACCTTTGTGCACTCCTCGACGGTATCGTCCATGCCGGCCCAGCGGACCTCCTGATCCGTGACGAGCTCGGCCAGCGTGATGTCCTGCCAGTCGCGGCCGGCGAAACGCGGGCTGGCCAGACGACGCGGCGGCGGATGGTTGACGAGGTCCTGGACCTGCTGGGTAAAGGACATGTGGCGGAGGGCCCGCGGCGACGGCGGGGGATTCCGCAGGTTCTCGACAAAGCTCTGGCGGTGCGAGGCCGTGCCGCCACGGGCGCTGGACCGCGAGGGCGAGCGTTCGGGAAGCGGGCCGGTGCCGACGGCCAGCGAGGGGCCGCCGGCGACGGATTCGGACGACGAATCCATAGTAGTCGTGGTGTTGCGGGCGTATGTTGGTATGGCACTGGTGGGGAAATGAATGTCAGGTGAGGCCGTTTGAAGCTACAAGTTGTAGCCTACAACTGGCAAGATACAGATTTCAGCTGTTTGCAGCTTAAGTAGGAAGGAGCTTGCGGTCAAGCAGCTATCCCTCATAGCGCCCGAGAGAGGGACCACGACACAAGCCAGAAATTTCCAGCCAGAGCGTCAGCAGACGGCGTGACTCCTCGCAAGAAAAACCACACTGGGCTGGCCAGACCGGGCAGCTCCAGCAGGTGGTCCAGCAGTGCACGACGCGGGGCAGAAACCACGTGAGACCATTGGCTGCACGACGCTTAGCGACGTCAGCTGTTCACTTTTTTTTTGGTTGGGGCGGCGCTGCGCAGGCGCATAAAAGCACCCCACCGTCACGCCCGCCTAGGCTGGATGGGGCTTCAAGGCGAGTTAGGCTGCCGTGTCGCAAACGGAAACGGACAGCGGCCACCAGCCAGCCAAGATTGGTACTCTGTGTGCGAATTTGCACGTATCGTAATACAGGAACAGCGATACTCTTGACCGGTGCAACTCTGTGCTGCGCCCCTTTGCACAATCTAGCCCGTGCTGGGATGCATGTACACGAGAAGAACAAGATAGACATTGAATTTTCGATAGTAAGACGCATACTTTCATGTCCTCGCACTTGCCCTATTATCGGAGCCTATGCCCCTCCACGTGCGAACCCCCTTTGCAAAGCAGACGCCCCACGACGGCACCCTTCTTCCCCGACGGCTTGTCGCTACCGCCCTCTGCTGCAGGGGCCACTAGGAACCTGATCGGACTGGGTCGTCGACTGGCCACGCTGCCGCATTTGCCAGTGCCGATTGTGTTTTTTGTGTTTATTTTTCCGGTTCTATCTGGGGGAGGGGGACGTCTTATCGAGGTTTCTGCCCCGCTCTCCACGCTACTTTTTGAGTCCAATATTTTTTTCTGCTCCCTTTCTGTGCTTTCCTCCCTCCCTCCTAGAAGACCACGCCTGTATGACCAACCCCCCCCCCCCCCCCCCCCCCTCCGACACATTGCCGCTCGCCAACCCGGTACAGACGCTCGCGCTGCCGCCTTGAGACGACCATTTGCTAGGGCGCCCCCCTAAACTGTCTGCGACGAGCCTCCGCGCCCGGCTGCTAGGCAACTGATTCTCCCTCCTTTGTTTTGTTGCGATCTGTCGCTTCGCCCAACATGTCGATGCTTCCGCAAGAGGTGGCCACCGAGCTGAGCCAGCTCCTGCAGGCGCTGCAGTCGGCCGACAACAGCATCCGGTCCCAGGCCGAGGAACACCTGCAGAACAGCTGGACCACCCGCCAACCAGAGGTGCTCCTGATGGGCCTGGCCGAACAGATTGTCAGCCACGCACCAACAACGGTGAGTGCCCCCCCGGTCTCGTTGCCCTGCGGTCTCTTGGACGGCCGCTGACCCTATTTGGCCGCAGATCCGCTCCTTTGCCGCCGTGCTTTTCCGAAGAATCGCGTCCAAAACCCGCAAGGGTGAACAGGGAGAAATCGTCGAGATCTTCATCTCGCTGCCGCCCGATCAGGCCCAGGCCATCCGCCAAAAGCTCCTCGAGGGCCTGGCGGTCGAAGAAGACCGCGGCGTCCGGAATAAAATCAGCGATGCCATTGCTGAGATTGCCCGCCAGTACACGGACAATGGTTTGTCCCTCCTGTGACGCCCACGACGCGTGTGGTCCCGACGCTGACCCCCCCTCTGACAGACCAGTCCTGGACCGAGCTGCTGCAGGTGCTCTTCCAGCTGAGCATGGCCCCCGATGCCGGGAAGCGCGAGATTGCCTTCCGCGTCTTCACCACCACGCCCGGCATCATCGAAAAGACCCACGAGGACGCGGTGGCCCAGGCGTTTTCGCGCGGCTTCAAGGACGACTCCGTCACGGTACGGCACCCCCAGCGGTGCATCTGGCCAGGACGCTGTGCCCAGCTGACCGGAGCAGGTCCGCATTGCCGCCATGGAGGCGTTTGCCTCCTTCTTCCGCGGCCTCAAGAAGAAGAGCCAGCCCAAGTTCTTTGGGCTGCTCCCCGAAGTGCTCAACATTCTCCCGCCCATTCGGGAGTCGCATGACTCGGACGATCTGAGTAATGCTCTGATGTCCCTGATCGACCTGGCCAGCACATCGCCCAAGATGTTCCGCCCCGTCTTCAACGTGCTGGTCAAGTTCAGCATCTCGGTGATCCAGGACAAGGAGCTGACGGACATGTGCCGTCAAAACGCCCTCGAGCTGATGGCCACGTTTGCCGACTACGCGCCGACCATGTGCAAGAAGGACGAGCTGTACACCAACGAGATGATCACACAATGTCTGAGCCTGATGACGGACATTGGCGAGGACGACGACGACGCCTCGGAGTGGCTGGCGGCCGATGACGTGAGTTTTTCGGGGGGGGTTTTGGTCTGTCTGGTCTGTTTGTGCGGCTCAACTAACGGATGCAGCTGGAGCAAGAGGAGAGCGACCTGAACCACGTGGCGGGCGAGCAGTGCATGGACCGCCTGGCTAACAAACTGGGCGGTGCGGTGATCCTGGCGCCGACCTTTAGCTGGCTGCCGCGCATGATCAGCTCGTCGGCGTGGCGCGACCGCCACGCGGCGCTCATGGCCATCTCGGCCATTTCCGAGGGCTGCCGCGAGCTGATGCTGGGCGAGCTGCAGCAGGTGCTCAACCTGGTGGTGCCGGCCCTGAAGGATCCGCACCCGCGGGTGCGCTGGGCCGGCTGCAACGCGCTCGGCCAGATGAGCACCGACTTCGCGCCGACGATGCAGCGCGAGTACTACGACACGGTCCTCAAGGCCATCATCCCGGCCCTGGACTCGCCCGAGGCGCGCGTCAAGTCGCATGCGGCGGCGGCGCTGGTCAACTTTTGCGAGGAGGCCGAGAAGAGCGTGCTGGAGCCGTATCTGGACGACCTGCTGAGCCACCTGTTCAACCTGCTGCAGAACGAGAAGCGCTACGTGCAGGAGCAGGCGCTGTCGACGATCGCGACGATCGCGGACGCGGCCGAGCAGGCCTTTAGCAAGTACTACGACACGCTGATGCCGCTCCTGGTCGGCGTGCTGCGGCGCGAGACGGAAAAGGACTACCGGCTGCTCCGGGCCAAGGCCATGGAGTGCGCGACGCTGATCGCGCTGGCCGTGGGCAAGGAGCGGCTGGGCGGCGACGCCATGGAGCTGGTGCAGCTGCTGGCCAACATCCAAAACAGCATCACGGACGCCGACGACCCGCAGGCCCAGTACCTGATGCACTCGTGGGGCCGGATGTCGCGGGTGCTGGGGGCGCAGTTCATGCCGTTTTTGCCGACGGTGATGCCGCCGCTGCTGCAGCTCGCGAGCGCCAAGGCGGACATCCAGCTGCTGGACGACGAGGAGCAGGCGGACCGGCTGCAGCAGGAGGAGGGCTGGGAGCTGCTGCCGCTCAAGGGCAAGATGATCGGGATCAAGACGAGCAGCATGGACGACAAGCACATGGCGATCGAGCTGCTGGTGGTGTACGCGCAGGTGCTCGAGGGCGCGTTTGCGCCGTACGTGGAGCAGATCATGAAGGAGATTGCGCTGCCGGGGCTGGCCTTCTTCTTCCACGACCCGGTGCGGTTCATCTCGGCGCGGCTGGTGCCGCAGCTGCTCAACTCGTTCAAGCAGGCGTACGGGACGGAGTCGAACGAGATGACGGCGCTCTGGGGCCTGACGGTGGAGAAGCTGCTGGAGGTGCTGACGGCGGAGCCGGCGATCGACACGCTGGCGGAGATGTACCAGTGCTTCTACGAGTCGGTGGAGGTGCTGGGGCGGCGGTGTCTGACGCCGGTGCAGATGGGCAAGTTCATCGAGGCGGTGGAGTCGACGCTGGAGGACTACCGGGACCGGGTGACCCAGCGGGAGGAGGAGAAGCGCAACACGACGACGGAGGACGCCGAGGACGAGGACGAGGAGCTGCTGATCGCGCTGGAGGATGACCAGACGCTGCTGTCGGACATGAGCAAGGCGTTCCACGTGATTTTCAAGTACCACGGGTCGGACTTTTTGCCGGCGTGGGAGCGGCTGATGTCGGCGTACGAGAGCTTCCTCAAGGCGGAGGACCCGAGCCAGCGGCAATGGGGCCTGTGCATCATGGACGACGTGCTGGAGTACTGCGGCGCCAACAGCATCCACTACGCCAACTTTGTGATGCAGCCGCTGCTGGACGGCTGCAACGACCCGGCGCCGGCGATCCGGCAAGCGGCGGCGTACGGCATCGGCATGGTGGCGCGGCAGGGCGGGCCGGCGTGGTCGCAGTTTTTGGGCGGCTGCGTGCCGCTGCTGTTCCAGGCGACGCTGATTCCGGACGCGCGCAACGAGGACAATGTGTACGCGACGGAGAACGCGTGCGCGGCGATTGCCAAGATTCTGCACTTTAACGCGGCCAACGTGCAGAACGTGGACGCGGTCATTGGGGAGTGGATCGGCACGCTGCCGGTGATCAACGACGAGGAGGCGGCGCCGTATGCGTATGCCTATCTGGCGGAGCTGATCAGCAAGTGAGTGATTGTGTGGGTGTGTGGGTGGTGTGTGCAAATTTGTGTCTAGTGACTGACCAGCAGACGCCACCCGGCGGTCATGACGCGGCCGGACAAGGTGTTCACGCTGATTGCACAGGGCCTGGGCGCCGACGTGCTGCGCGGACAGACGGCGTCCAACGTGGTGACGGCGACCAAGGTGATGCTGCAGGAGTCTGGGCTGAATGCGGCGCCGCTGCTGCAGCAGTTTCCGCAGGAGCTGCAGCAGACGATCAGCGCGTATTTTGCGTGACGACAGCATGCCATTTTCAGAGTAGAGCGGGACTGGAGTGGAAGGAGGAAGGCAGAAGGCAGAAGGCGGGGGATGGATGGCGGATGGCGGATGGCGGATGGCGGATCTGGCGGCTGATGGTGGCCGACCAGGGAGCTCGGACGACGCCAAAGGACGCCGGAGAGACGCCAAAAGTATCACCAGGAGACGCCAGAAAAGACGCCGGCTGAGCCGCAAGCCGCGAAGGACCGGACGGGGATCGGGCACGGATAATTTTAGGTTACTGAGAGACGCAAACACAGAAAAAGGGAACCAGTGTTTGCGTTTGAGCCGCAGAGAATGGCGATTCTGCCAACAAGAAATCTCCCCATTATCATAATGTCCTGCCTGCCCGTACGAGTAGCAAGATGCTTGTAGTATGCTACTCGCAGGGCTGTGATGTCGGATGAGTAAGCCGCCCCTCATTCCGTCCACATCTGCCCTGATCGTCGCCCGAGTCCCTCGATCGGGCAGGCACAGTGGCTAGTGTGTCGGATTGCGCATGTGCAAAAAGACCAAAGGCGGCGCCAGGCAACAAGTTAAAAGCGTGTGGCGAGCTTTGGGGGGGCCCCAGAGAGTCTACCCGATCAGGAAATCACAAATCGGCCCTCTCTCCAAAGCTCGATCCCCAGGTTCGCTCTTTCCACACTGCGTGTGGACTCGTTGATATATATCTCTTGCTCCTCTTTTTCAACGACTCTTTGTTCGACCCTCTTTGTTTGCATTCTGACGACATCTCTCGACATCTCTCGACATCCTCTCGGACTTTTGTTTTCGACGTCGCCCCGACCGTTTTTGGTGATCGCCGCCACCGCGCCGCGCTCGCTCTCTCTCTCTCTCCGGACGCCGGTCGCAGGTCGCAGGTCGCAAAATCACAAAACTCCGCTGGATACTTGCCGCGCTTTTGACGACCACGACCTGGATCCAACGACTCGTCGGTCCTCTCGACGGAGCTTGGCGGTCCCGGGCCCGCGTCATGCGGACGGCTTCTCCCCCCCACCTCCCTCGCGGCCCACATCCCAGCCGGCAGTCCGACCCGCTCGCCAGCGGCGCAGCCACGGCGTCTTGACCAGCAAACCGGACGAATTCGCCATCGCGACGACTAGGACCGTTTGTCTCAGACAGCCGACTTTTCACTGCCGTGCGTCTCTTTCTTCTCTCCTCTCTCTCCTCTCTCTTCTCTCTCCTCTCTTGTCTCTTCTCATCTCTCCCCCTGTCCCGCTGTCCTCCCTCACCCGGTGCGGTTGCTTTCGTACGAGCCGCGGTAGTGCTACGGAGTTTTGTCCAATGAAATGCGCCCGGGTGCAGAGGTGCCTCTTATTTTTTTTTTCCTTTTTTAGCAGTGGACGTCGTGCCCCGACCCCTATCCCTGGTCTTCTCGCGTGTTTTCGTGTTTTTCGTGTTTTCGTCTTCCGGCTCCCGTATCCGGCGGCCCGGCCCCGTTTTCTTCTCCTCCTGTCTGTCGTTTTTCGCGTGTTGTCGTCTGTCCGCCTCTTGTTCTGACACCATAGTAGTGGCTGCCGTTACGCCCTTTTTGTTAGTGCTCTGGCCGTCACGGCTGGCTCGCAAAAAGGGGACAACTCCCTCGATGCAGACATCAGAACGCGCAAGCTCCGACCTCCTGCAAAGGAGAGCTCTGTCCTGCACGAGCCCGTGTGTGCCACGAGGGCCGCCAGCGGCTACCCGCGCGAGATTGACCGGCGGAGACAGGTGGCACTGCACCACTGCACCACGCTGAAAGAGGACGGCGGTGCTTCTTGGGCTTTGGTGTTGGGTTCCCGACCCGGCACATTTCGCCGTGCATAAATATTCTGCACCGGCCCCCCCCGAGACGAAACGATACACGCAGGCGGCCTGATTGACCTTGCACGAGTCACACCCGACGACGCATTTCTCAGCATGGACCAATTTTACGGCGACCCCATGAATCTGTCGGCCGCGCAGCTACGACGACAGCAGCAGCAGCAGCTCCTGTCCAGAGCCGGGTCGACGTCGGCCACGTCAGACACCTCCACGCTTGTCGGCGCCGTCCCGGGTCCTCTGGACCCCCTGGGGCCTTTGGACCCTGAGGGAGTGTTTGGCCTCCAGGACAGCCATGTCCAAGCAGAAGCCTCGCTGGCGCCATACTTGCCGCAGCTGTCCATGGCTGCGGGTCCCGGCTCCATCCCTGGCCTCGGCGTCGACACGGGAATGTCCATGCTCGGCTTCAACCCCGCCGGTACGGCCTTCCACCACTACTCGTTCGCAACCGACCATCCCGACTACTCCGGGTTTGTCATGCCGGGCATGGCACCACCATCGGCCTCTGCCGGACAGCTTCCGCACGGCACCTCCCCGACACTGTCTCCCGTTGATTTCGTCGGCCCACAAAACGAGCTTTCCATTCTGTCACCGGACATGCTCAACAGCATGACCGCCTTCTCGGGCCTGGATCTGGGCCAGGCTGCCGCCCATTTAGACCCGTCTCAACTCGGCTTCTTTTCTTCCATGGCCACGGTCGCCGTTGCGCAGACCACAGCCGCCAGCGGTTTCGACCCGTTCGCGTCGTCTGGCTTCATGCCCGCAGTGGGCCCGCCTACTGCCTTGCACAGAGCGCCGCTTCCACCACGAGACCGTTCACACCTCGGGCCCACGCCTGGTTTCCTTCCTACGCCTCCAGACACCCAGGCCATGGTCCCGGCTCTTGCGGCACCATTTCCCGCCATCCCGGCCGCTCCGCCGATCAAGGGAGAGTCGCTGGCTTCGACCCAAGCCACAAGCCCCTCCACGGCGACCATGAAGCTCGCTGGCCCGGCATATTCCTCCTCTACAGCTTCTTCTACGGCTCTCAGCATCAAGCCGACCAAGAACTATTACTCGGCCAGCGGCTTCGACATGATTCGCGCGCTCTTTTACCTGTCATCACGGCCGAACCCGGAAATCGACATTGGGCCGGTGGACCTCTCGTGCGCGTTTGTGGTGTGCGATGTGACGCTGCCCGATGCACCCATCATCTACGTGTCGGACAACTTCCAGCATCTCACCGGGTACAGTCGGTATGAGATCCTGGGGCAGAACTGCCGGTTCCTGCAGGCGCCGGACGGCAAGGTGGAGGCAGGCTCGCACCGCGAGTTCACGGACAACAAGGCCGTGTACCAGCTGAAGCAGAAGACTGCGGCAGGACGGGAGGTGCAGCAGAGCCTGATCAACTACCGCAAGGGCGGCAAGCCGTTCCTGAACCTGCTGACGATGATTCCGATCCCGTGGGACGACTGCAAGGAGGGCTACAAGTACTCGATCGGGCTGCAGATCGACGTGGTGGGGTCGCCGGACGCGATCTCGGGGCAGTCGACGCACGCGATGCACATTGACTACACGCTCAGCAAGATCCCGCAGTACATCTGGGATGCACCGGAGGCGACGGGGTCGTGGGGGGTGGACCAAGGCCGGACGCTGGGCAAGGACGACGTGTCGACGCTTCTGCAGCGGCTCAACCGGGCGGGGGTGGGCATGGGCGGCGGCGGCCGCGAGACGGCGGTGTCGGATCTGTACGGGCAGTCGTGGGGCAAGATGCTGCTGGAGAACGTGGACGACGTGGTGCACGTGCTGTCGCTCAAGGGGATGTTTCTGTACGTGTCGCCGTCGTGCAAGGCGGTGCTGGAGTACGACGCGACGGACCTGCTGGGCAAGGCGCTGTCGTCCATCTGCCACCCGTCGGACATTGTGCCGGTGATGCGGGAGATGCGGGACACGCAGGCGGGCCAGGCGATCAACTGCGTGTTCCGGGTGCGGCGCAAGCGCAGCGGCTACACCTGGTTCGAGAGCCACGGGTCGCTGCTGGTGGAGCAGGGCAAGGGGCGCAAGTGCCTGGTGCTGGTGGGACGGACGCGGCCGGCGTTGGCGCTGCGGCGCTGCGACGTCGACGCGAACGGGGGCATCGGGGACAGCGAGCTATGGATGAAGCTGTCGACGTCGGGCATGGTGCTGCACGCGGCGGCGAACGTGCGGTCGCTGCTGGACCTGCAGCCTGACGGGCTGGTGGGCACGAGCATGCAGGACCTGATGCGCAAGGAGTCGCGGGCGGGCTTCAACCGGACGCTGGAAAAGGCGCGGCGCGGCATCATTGCGTCGTGCGAGCACGAGGTGCAGCACCGGCGCGGGCAGGTGCTGCAGGCGGCGACGATATTGTATCCTGGGGACGCGGGGCCGGGGGCGAGGCCGACGTTTGTGCTCGCGCAGACGCGGCTGCTCAAGGCGGCGGGCTGGAGCGGGGGGGGATCGCAGGAGTCGCAGGAGACGCCGGAGACGCAGGACACGCAGGACATGCAGGACATGCAGGACACGGAGGACACGCAGGACACGCAGACCTTGCAGGCGGCTGGGGGCGGGCCGGCGCTGCTGTCGGCATCCTCGACGACCACGACGGCGACCCCGACGAGCGCGGAAGCGATCGGACGGGCAGGGGCGCTGGGCCAGGTGGCGGACCCGGACACGCAGACGGGCGGGTTTGTGTCGTCGGCAGGCGGCAGGGCGGTGCCGCGGGGGACGCAGGACGCGGCGTTGGCGGCGGACGACAACCTGTTTGGCGAGCTCAAGACGACGCGATGCACGAGCTGGCAGTTTGAGCTGCGGCAGATGGAAAAGGCGAACCGGGTGCTGGCGGAGGAGCTGAACCAGCTGCTGGCCAACCGCAAGAAGCGCAAGCGGCGCAAGGGTGGCGGCAACGGACCGCGCGACTGTGCCAACTGCCACACGCGCAACACGCCCGAGTGGCGGCGCGGGCCGAGCGGCCAACGGGACCTCTGCAACAGCTGCGGCCTGCGTTGGGCCAAGCAGGTTGGCCGCGTGTCGCCGCGCACGTCGGCGCGCAGCAAGTCGTTGGACAAGGCCGACAAGGCGGACCAGGGAAAGGCGCACAGCCACAGCGGGCACAGCCACAGCCACAGCCACAGCCGCCGTCGCCACAGCGCATCCTCTGCCCCGGACAGCACGGCCGTTGCGGACGTCCACGGCACCGCGCCGGCCGCGGTCGAGGGCGCCGTGACGGCCGAGATGACGCCGATCTGGGAGGAGAGAGAGGCGTGAGTGCCCGTCGGTCTTGTGCTCTTTTTCATCTCTTTTCATACACGTGTCTTTTCGCCACCACTTTTGATGTTCGGTTGGCTTTGGTTTTGGTTCAAAAAGATTCGGGGCGTTTAGAAGGCAGGAAAAACGGCCTCTGGTAGCGCAAACAATGCAATGTCACGACGCTCGGATGCACGTGAAGAATTACTGGTATTACTTGTGCTAAATCGCCAAACTGACAGAAACAGGCAAAACAGGCAAAACAGGCTATGATGCAAATGGCCAGACGGCCCGAAAAAGAAGGATGGAGACATTGAACGTCTAGACACCGAGACACCTAGGCAAACCGCGCGCCCGACATGAACAGCTCCTCGGACCTCGTCGACAATCGGCGGTGATTTGGTCCCCACGGCGACTCCGGCGGGCCCGCAAAGGGCAGGCTCTCCTCGTTGACGGTCAGAGGTGACACGGCCAGCTGCCGCAGGGCCGAGGCGTGTGCTGTCTCGGTGTGCACAGACGACGGGGTGACGGCAGAGACGATATAGTCGCTGGTCGAGCGGGTGATGCGCCGCATGGGACCGGGCGTGACGACGGCATCGGAGGACGTCGACGGCGCGGCCGAGTTGGCGTCGGCGGGGGAGTGGACCCAGGCGCCGGGCGAGTAGACGGCCCAGTCGCTGGGGGCGGCGACGGCCCAGCCGAGCGAGGCGGAGCGACGACGCGGTGGTGGTGGGGAGACGGAGAGGACGGCCGGGACCGGCAGGGGCTCGCGGGCGCCCTGGTTCCACCACTGGCTCTCGAAGCCGTTGTCGACAGTGACGAGGGCGGCCGAGAGCGACTCGAGCTCGGTGCGGTGGGTGTCGGGGCGGACGTGCTGCAGCGGCAGCACGGTCGGGTTGTTGCTGTACGACAGGGAGAGCGGCCGCGACGGCGGGTCGGCGGCGGGGGGATCGCGCAGCGGGTGCAGGATGGAGACGCCATCGGACTCGACGGTGGACGCCGACTGCATCGACTGCAGACGGTCGTCGTCGGGGTCGACGTCCGGCCCCACCGACCAGGGCAGTTCGGCCTCGCCCAGCCGGAAGCGGCCGGGCACCTCGGGCAGCGGCTTCCAGGCGTGCGTGTCGACGGCGGCGTCGATGGCCCGTCCGGGCGGTGCCGAGTGGCCGCGTGTCTCGCGCATCGGCCGGCCGTTGTTGGACGGCATCGGCGGCAGCGGGGCGCGATGCAGACGGAGGGAGCGGTGATCGTGGTGGTGGTAGTGGTAGTGGTGTTGGTGTGGTGGTGGTGGAGGGAGGTGCTGCTGTTGTGCTGGTGGCCGTTGCTGCTGCTGCTGCTGCGACTGCGACTGCTGTCTCTGCTGCTGTCTCTGCTGCTGGTACCGGTACCAGCGGTCGTGCTCCTGGGCATCGACCGATTCGAAGCGGGTGTCGCGCTGCTGCGGGTTGCAGTTGTGCTGGTACTGGTAGTAGTAGTAGTTCTCGTACATGGGCGGCGGCACTTCGGCACGCACGGCGGCGGCGGTCGGCATGGCGTGTGTCGGCCTGGGCGGCGGTGCCTGGGGCGCGCTGGTGAGACGCTCGCGTAGGCCGCGGGACTGGTAGGAGATGTGATGGCTGTTGGGCAGATGTTGGGGGGAGAGCGACAGGCCAAACTCGAGATTGAGATAGACCTGGGGAAGCCGTCGACTTTGGCGCTGGTTGGCCGTGTCGGCGCGGGAGTCCATGGCGGAAAAAAGAAGACAAAGAAGAGAGAGGGATGACGGAGGACAGTCCAGGATTCCAGGACGGGACGGGCAGCCGAGACCAATGTATCTTATGTCAAGGTTGGCCCGGCAAGAAGGGGGGGGGGGAGGCTTCGCTCTCGTCTCAATCTCTCTCTCCACACAGCCACTTGGGATGAAGAAACAAATCCGTCTGGGCTCAAAGGAAATAAGGTGCTTATGGAGGAGAGGAAATAACCCGCCCCATAGTATATACGGAGTATGTAGGAGCAAGAGGACTCGTACGCAAAGTCGTAGCGAGACCGGCTAACACGATAATAGCGTCAGGTCAGGTGCAGGGCCACAGGACCGTGAGAGGCTTTGCGAGGAAGGGACAAGGGGAGATGGGGGGCAGAAGCAGAGAGGAGAAGGGGGGGGGGGGGGG
>RQWE01000083.1:0-16744 GCA_004028395.1 Leptographium galeiforme
CCACCGCCGCCTCTGTCCGCCGCTCCAGCTCGCGCCCGCGGGCCCGCAGCTCCTCGACCTCGCGGGCCCTCCGCCGCGCCGCCGCGCCCGCCTCGTCCTCCGCCTGTTCTCGCTCCGCCACCGCCGCCTCCAGCTGCGCCCGCATCGCCCGCACCTGCTGCTCTGCCCGCCCGTCCACGTCCGCCAGGAGCCGCCGCATCGTCTCCGCCTCTCGCGTCCGCTCCCCCAGCAGACGTCGACACTCGGCCAGCTCCTCGTCCAGGGCCTCCGTCGCCCCCTGGGCCTCCCGCAGCTGCACGCCCACCTCCGCTGTCTGGTCGCGCATGCTGCCCAGCAGCGCCTGCGCGTTTGCGTACTGTGCCGCCACCCGTTGCGCCTCCTCCTCCAGCTGGCCCACCCGTCGCCGCAGCTGGCCTGCCTCCTCTTCCGCCTGGGTCGCCCGCCGTCGGTGTCCGGTCGACTCCTCCTGCTGCCGCGCCGCCTGTGCCTCCGCTCGCTCGGCCCGCCCTTGAGCCTCTGCTCGCTCGGCTTCGGCCCGCCGCTGGTCACGGCTCGCCGTTCGCCGTTCATCTTCCAGTCGTGCCCGCTGTCCCGCCTCGCTCGCCAGCTTCTCCCGCAGCCCCTGCGCCTCGGTCTCTCGCTCGCTCGCCTGCCGTGTCGCCCGCGCCGCCTCCTGCTGCGCCTCCTTCTCCCGCCGCTCCAGTGCCCGTACTTCTGTCGTCTTGGCGCTCAGCTCTTCCCGCACCGTCTTCAGCTGCTCCGACTCCTGTCGCAGCCGCTTCAGCTCCGGCTGCGCTTTCTGCAGCACCTCCCGCAGCTCCGACAGCTCCTTGAACCGCCCTTGTGCCAGCTGCTGCGCCGCGCCCACGTCCGACTGCAGCGACGTCATGCTCGCCTGCAGTCGGTCTCGCTCGGCCTGCAGCCGTTCCCGCTCCGACTGTTGCTCGTTCCGTTCGACGCGCAGCGCTGCCACTCTCTTCGTCAGCGCCTCTCGTTCCGCCTCCAGTAACCTCACCCGCTCCGTCAGCACCCCCTGCTCTTCCTCCAGCGCCGCTACCTGGGCCTGCAGCGCCGTTGCCGATTCCGCCGCCGTCCGCTGCTCCTTGATCGTCTGCTTTGCCTCCACGTGGTCCTGCCCGATCGCCAGCAGGTTCTCCCGCAGCGTCTCAATCTCCTCCTGCAGCTCCTCCTCCGTCTTGCGCCGCCGTGCCAGCCGCTCAATCTGCGCGTCCTTGTCGGCCACCTCCGCCTGCAACCGCTCCACCTCCGCCTGCAGCTCGGCCTCTGCCGTTTCTGTCGCTTCCGCCGCCGTCTCGCCCTCGCCCTCACGTTCACCCACCAGCGTCAGCTCTGACGCCTCGGACGGCGCCGCCTCCACTGCCGCCGCTGCTGTCGCCACAGCCGCCGCCGCTGCCCCGCCCGCGTTCTTCTTCTTCTTCTTGTTCCTCTTCTTCCCTCCGCCAGGCTGTGCTGCTAACGGCGTCGTCGTTGTTGCGGGCGCCGTCGTTGCTGCGGTCGGTGCCGGTGTCGCTGTCTTGGGTACCGCCGCCTGTGTCGTCTGTGTCGCCTGTGCCGCCTGCACCTTCTTTAGCTGCGCTATCTGGGCCTCCCGCTCGCTCTTTTCCAGCGTCAGTTTGTCCATCTCGGTCTTTGTCTCCGCCGCAGATGTCAGCAGCCGCTTCACCGTCGTCCGTAGCCGCTCCGTCTCCTCGTCGAGGCCCCGGCTCTTGACGGTCGACACCTCCTTTTCGGCACGCGCTTTCTCCGCGTCCGCCTTGGCTTTCTCAGCCTCGACTTTGACTTCCTTGGCGTCCTCAAGTGCTTTCTTCGCCTCTGCCTTGGCCTTGTCGGCCTCCGCCTTCACTTCTGTCACCTTTGCCTCGGCCTTGGCAGCGCCCGCCTGGGCCTCCTCTGCCTCCCGCCGCACCGCCTCCAGCTGTGCGCTCAGTCGGCCCGCCTCTTCCGCCTTGTCTGCTGCCTGCTTGCTCGCTGCCGCGCTCGCCGCATTGGCCGCCGAAAGGGCCGACTGCAATTTCTCCACTTCCGTCTGCAGCTGCCCAATCTGTGCCGTCGTCTCCGCCACCTTTTCCGCCGCCTTTTCCGCTGCTTCGTGATCGGCCTCCTTCACCACCGCCGCCTTGGCCTGCGCCGACTCTCGCTTTTCGGTCGCCGCCGCCTCCTCCTCCAGCCGCTTCCGCATCCCGTCCCGCTCGGCCGACACCCGTTTCAGCTCCTCCAGGACCATGTCGCCCTTTGCGTTGATCTGCCCGAGGTACTCGACAAACGCGTCCGGGTCGCGGATCGTGGCCAGCGGCGTGTTCTCCCGCAGCACACGCTCAAACGGCTCAATCGACGTGGCCCGACCGTGCGCGACCCGATACGACCGCAGCAGCTCTGGGTAGGTAGCCTCCAGCTTTTCCAGCTTCCGCAGCCGCGCCCGGATCTCCGCCGGCACATCTGCCTTGGTGTCTGGCTTGGCCGCCGTGGCCTTTCTGGCTGTCTCGGCCGATCCGTCGGCCAAGTCCTGTCGCTCTTTCGGCGTCTCCTCGCTGGGAGCCTTTTTGCTGGTGTCCTCGCCGGCCGGCAGGCCGGTCTCCCCCTTGGCCGTGTCGGCCATGCCTTCGCTTTTCTCCGTCTTCGCCACCTTCAGGGCGTCGTCGGCGCCACTCCCGGTCGGAACCGGCGTTGATGTCCGCGTCGGCTCTTCACTGTCGTCCACCACAAAGGCTGCCTCGAACACAGCCGGATCCGGATTCGCTGCACTTTCTCCTCCTTTGCTGCCGCCGTCCTGGCTCGGCCGCTTCGGTGGTCGTACCCGTCGCCCTGCCGCACCCTCGCCCTTGACGCTGCCTGTCCTCGACACTGACACTGACGACCGCCGGCTAGGTGACGATCCGGCCGACGATCCAGTCCGCTCCACGGTCTTCTGCTGCCGTGCCTGCTCCTCGGCGATCGTCCGGTCAATCGCGCCTCGGATTCTCTGCTCGCCAAAATCATTAGCCCCTGTCCCTGTCGCAAAGGCCAACGATGCTGTAAAGGAAGTCAAGCCTTACCTGGAACATAGCGTTTGCTCCTTCAGCCGTCTCTTCGTGTCAGAGGTGAATCGGACAGTCTCCGCTGGTGTCTTCCGCTTCGGTGCGCAATACAGCCCCGGTCCGTTCAGTGTCCACCCTCCGCTTTCGTGTGTAGGAACAGCTTGTCCTTTGGGCGAGCGCTTTGCTGTTGTTTTGGGCGGCTTCGCGCTACGTTCCAGCGGTGTTGCCACAGTTTAGTGCCCATTAGCTTGCTTAGTCATCTTGCGGCGTGGTCCGTGCTGTTTCGAGTATGTCTTCAGGGCATTTCACCATTCCACGTCCAACTAGTCTTTTTATAACAAGTGATAATCTGCATGTAGTATGTGCGAGTATCTTACATACCTGTGTCTTCCTAGCTGTTCTCGTACTTGATTTGGGCTTCTACATGGTGACCGTCGAAGACGTCTCTCTACAACATATCCTCTATTGCTCGTACTCCGCATTGGATAGTGGATCCTTCAACTCCAAACTTGTTGCCTTACGCGTCAATCTGGCTTGCTGCACTCCCTTGCAAGCTTTTATCTTATCCTCTGCGAAGTGCAAGATACATAAAATATGAAAGTCAGTAGTAACGGTCGCTTCGAGTCAGAGGTGGCTTGGCGGCGTAATCGTCACCCTCGGGAATGTGTGTGTAAGGAATCTGACGTGCGGCACATGTTTATCCATCAGGTTAGATAAAGATGGTACAGCAGTTCGGTTGCGTAGTGCCAGGCAATGGGGATATGTATGGAGAACTCCATAAGGGAAAGCCATTCAATAGTCCGTATCTTTGCGATACGAGTACTCGTATGTATGTTGCAGCGTGGAGAACAGGCGACCGCAGCCTAGTAATATGCTGAGTCATTGCCAGCGCCGGCGCTGCTTTGCCACGTGTGGCCCGCCCAACTCATCCCAGAAGCTCTGGCGATCCGCTCTTTCCATCGTGGCGACTTGCGTCGTTTCCCATCGTTCTCTCTCTCTCCTTCCGTCGTTCTCTCCTTGTTTTTCTGTCATTTTGACGGCCCCTATTTTCTAGAGCTTCTCGCTTTGCCCAAGTGTTTTCAATCCTCCCCTTCGGATATCCGTCTCGTCGGAGAGCTCTTCGCAGCTGCCACTGATGGTGTCCTTTTGGCCGTGGAAGGTAAGATACGTGCAGGGCGGGACTAGAGTCGCTACTATATCCATCGCTGACCTGCAGGCCGACGATGCCTCGCCGGCCTCCTTTGCAAAAACGCTCTCAGCACTAGCCACCAAAATCGCCGACTCACAAGCCAAGCTCGACCGCACCCATCAGACATCGAGACGCGCACGTGTGCTATCAACGCTGTACCTGTCGTTTGCCTATCTGGTGTACGCCATCGTGCTGGTGCTGGTGGTGGGCTGGCGAAACATGGGCGCTCTGGAGTGGTCCGGCCTGGCTGGAGGGCCCGTTGGGTGCGTGTTCTGGGGGGGGACAGGGCGTTTATGGCCGTATCTCTTATCGACCCTACTGACCGTAGCAGCATCTACACAGTCCGGGCCATCCTCGCCGCCTACTTCAACTTCCGTATTGAAACGCTCACCGCCAAGCTCAAGGACCAGCAAGCCGAGCGCGAGAAGACGATTCAGAAGCTTAAAGACGCCACCAAGTACGACTCCACGCTCGAGCTGCTCGAGAGGTACGGTGGTGGCGAGAGCCGACCGACCAGCGCCAGGAGCCGCACGGGGCCGCAGCCGTTGGGGGGTGGGGGTGACGATGACGCGGCCGGCCGGCGCACCGTGGCCCCGGCCGCTTCTGCTGCCTCGTTGGGCCGCACCACCATGCCGCCACCACCCACGGCCAACATTGTGCGCGCGCCGGCCAACGTCGGCGTTTCGGTCCCGGCAGCCCCAGAGGCCACACTCGACGTGTCAGCCGAGTTTGCGCCAAACGCGTTTGGATCCGACACCGACGAGTCGCCCGTGCCGCGGGCCCCGTCCGCGGCTGTCGTGACGCTCGAGTCGCACTGGTATGACCGGATCCTCGACGTGCTCATGGGCGAGGACGAGACGGCGGCCAAAAACCGGATCGTGCTGATCTGCAGCCGCTGTCGGCTCGTCAATGGACAGGCGCCGCCAGGCACACGTACGCTGGCTGAGCTTGGCCGCTGGCGGTGCATGGGCTGCGGGGCCGCCAATGGCGAGGTGGCCGAGGCCAACAAGCTGGTCAGCGAGGTGCTGGCGGCACAGAGGCAGACGGCCGACGGCGACGGCGACAGCGAGCCGGACGAGGCCGGTGCGGGGACGGTCGACAGCGACTCGGAGGACGTGGCCGTGCGCAAGAGACGGGTCCGGAAACACACATGATTGTAAGATACGGAGGGTGCCTTTTTGCGCATCAATGCAACACACTTTCACACGTGACTGGTCGAGGTTATGGGGTCACGTGCAACGACACCCCAATTGCCCATCCAACGAACCCCCCTTCGCAGACGCCTGCAGCGATTCCATGGACAAAGCGAGTTCAGACAAAGGGGGGAATGGCAGGTAATAGCGACGGTTCGTGCACTGGGGCAGGACACTATGGTGGAAGGAATAAAGGAGAAAGGGAGAAATTCAAAGCCAGTACCAGGTCGCCGTTGTGGCACGTCTTTGAGGAAGCCCGTTCACGGTACACTTGGCCAAGAGGGTTCGCGGACAACGGTTCTTGGACAGCAGCATTATGCATGGACAGGCGGCTTTCAGGGTGCTTGGCTCCAGCTCGTTGGAATCACCAATCACTGGCAGACAGAGGGAACTTGGGACAATGCAACAATGTGTGAAAGGACTTGTCGTTCAGATCGTCTCCGTGCCTTGCTTGTTCGTGGACTGAAACAGTTGTTCATGGACTGGGACCTGACTGAAGCGAGAATTCATGGAATGGAAGCGGTCTTCCGGGCCAATATATAAGGCGGGCAGAGATCGTGCCAGCTAGGTTTTCCTGGCTCCTCATCATCAGCAATCATCACTTCAGCCTTTGCCAGCCTTCAGTTTCACTCAGCATTCAGCATCACTCAGCCTTCAGCCTTCAGCATCACTCAGCACTTGCACTCCAACACCGACATCAATACAACAACACTTGCTACTTGGCCACCATCGTCACCATGTGGTTCTATTGCCGGTATTGCTACCGTGGCTGCCCTGAGCAGTGCTTCTACAGCCACAGACACCTGTTCGGCTGCCACTTCCCCGACTGCCGCACCCACGGCATCCAGTACGTCCATGTGTCTTTCAATACGGGCGAGCCCCGACCCGATTTTTTCAATGTCTACCCTGCTCATCAGCTCGCTGGCATGCACTTTGGCCCGCCGCCTGCTTGGACCACCTATGGAAACGCTCCGGCCGGACCGGAGTACTTTCCGGGCGGTCCCAGCGGCCCCCAGGGGCCCTATGGCCCGGGCCCGCGACAGCCGCGACACACCGTTCCCGAGACCTTCTTCAACCCGTTTCAACCGCAGCCGCAGCCGCAGCCGCAGCCGCAGCCGCAGCCGCAGCCTCCGATGCCCAACTCCGGACCCTCTCGCCCCGAGCCCGCCAACGTCAATGCCGCGGACGCCGGATACGGCGACTTTCTGGAGGCGTACGTCAACAACCCCTGCCGCGAACTGGTCCTGAAGAATGGCGAGAATCACAGCGCTCCGCCGTCGGAGGGTGTCGATGAGCAGGTGTTTGTCCGCGATGGCAACGGCAACTGGGTGAGCACTCCGGTGCACGAGTGGCAGTCCGGCATCGACCCCAACCGCCTGCGCGATCCCAACCGCACCCGCGGCCGCCGTCCTCGCACCGTTCCCATTGGCGACAGCGGCCGCTACCCCCAAGGCGAGCTTCGTCCGAGCGACAGCATCAGCTGCGCAGGCGTCCCGGCGTATCCCCAGGCTGCTCCGCCATACTACGACAACATTGAGCAGACCGACGGTGCGAGTGGAGGTCGCCACGGCGAACGGCTCCGCGAGACATATGTGCGCGTCAGCAGGACCGAGCGCTCCCCGGTGCGAGACAGCGACCATCGCGGCCGCCGTCACAGCCGCAGCCATGACCGCCACGCCGAGGACGATCGTGGACGTCGCGCCAGCAGCCGTGACCATCATTACCAAGGTGAGACCCCCCTCCGCAGCAGCAGCCGCCGCCCCGAGGAGCATCGAGGACGTCGCGACAGCAGCCGGGAACCCCGCGAGCCCTACGTGCGCGTCTACACGGTCGAGCGCTCCCCGGTGCGGGACAGTGGCCATCACAGCCGCCGTCACAGCCGCAGCCACGACCGCCACGCCGAGGACGATCGCGGGCGTCGCGCCAGCAGCCATGACCGTCATTTCCAAGGTGAGATCCCCATCCGCAGCAGCAGCCGCACCCGCAGGGACGAGCCCTTCCGCCCCAGCGAGGCCGCCCCGGGGCGCCGGTCGTCCCACTACCCGCCCAGCAGCTCCCGCCACCACACGATTCCGACTGGCAGCGGCCAGTCGCGGCCCCGCAGCAACAGCTACAGCCGCGGTCCGGCTCCGCAGTCTGGCTACCACCAGCCGTACTCGCCTCAGGTCCCCCCGGCTGCCCCCGATCCGCCCAACTCTGCGCCGTACGACTGCGCCGGCCGCTGGTCTCACACCTGGCAGTCTGGCTACCAGCCGTACGCGCCTCCCGTCCCCCCGCCGTACGCGCCTTCTGTCCCCCCGCCCGCCCCCAATCCGCCCAACTCCGCGCCGTACCAGAGCGCCGGCCGCTGGACGCACACTTGGGAGGCTGGCTACCAGCCGTACTCGCCTTACGCCCCTCAGCCAGCCCCCGCCCCGCCCAGCGCCGTGCCGGACCAGGGCACCAGCAGCCGGAGCCGCCACGGCCGCTCGCGGCGGCCCTCGTACGATGAGGGGCGGGACCCGAACTACCATGGGCAATCGTCGCACGGGCGCGGCTATGGAACCGACCGGCGGTGAGTGGGCGAACGACGGAGATGGCAAGTGGTGACAGGTAAGTGGTGACAGATGCGAGTGGTGATAGATGCGAGTGGCCACAGAAACGGACGATAAACGGACGAGAACGGACGAGAACGGACGAGAATGGACGATCTGGGAGATATTGAGCGATAATCCGCCATGGTGGAGGCCACGACGACAAGGGCCGAGAAACGGACGAGAAACGGACGAGCACGGGCGACAAACGCGATGGAGCTGAACGAGACAGGTGAGTAATAAGTGTGTCGGTGAGTTTTGCAATTTCCCAAATACGAGTACCAGATTGCCATGATAGTGCTAGTGCCTATTAGAAAATCCCAATAATTTCCATGCAGTGTCAATTCGGTTTCCCGCAGTGCCATGTCCAGTCGAAAGAGCCCATCCGTGGGAACAGGCAGAAGAAACATACTGATGCTACGTCGACTTGGAATCACTTTGTCCCGCAAAATCATATGCACTGTAGCAAGAGTGGCGCCGGATGATCGAGCGGCCAGCTCGTATATTATGTGACTGGAGATGGGGGCCAAAATCAAGCTCAGAGCCCATCCAATGCGCCGTTCCCATGCCTGGACTCTGCCAGATACAACGCCAGGCTTTCCCTTCCGAAATGCAGACCCAGGAGCGCGCAGATGCCGGGACGGGCTTTGCCCGTCTCCAAGTGACCGGTATCCAAAGTGTGAAGAATTTGTACAGAGAAGCGAAGAGGCAAACAAGCAACCCGAAGGGAAGACCAAATTTTCAAAAAATCAAAAATCAAAAATCAAAAGCTCCAAGGCCCAGCAACACGCTCAACACGCTCCACACGCTCACGACAGCCGGCGGCTCATGACAAACATTTCGTAGTCGTCGACCTTGCCGCGCAGGCTCTCGTTCTCGTGGGAGAGCATCTCGTTGCGCCGCTCGAGGTGGGCAATGTACTCGGTGGCCTTGCCGAGGATGGTGGCCTTGTTGAGCTTGTGGGCGGGTGCGAGGCCGCCGAGGTCCTCGCTGACGAGTCCGGCGCCGTAGCGGCCGAGCTGGTCATCCTCTTCGTCAGAGGCAGCGTCGGCCTGACGGGCGACGACGCGGAGTGCGGGCACGGCGTCGCGCAGGGCCAGGATCTTGTCGTTGAGATTGGTGCGGTACCGCTTCTCAATGAGATTGTGGGCCGTCTTCTTGGGCGGCTCGTAGGCGGCGGCCGCCGCTGCCGCTGCCTGCACCTGAGCAAGCGGCGGCGACCGCGGCGACGTCGGGCCGCCGCCGATCGACCGGCGCTTCAGCGACGCGCTGCCGCCGCTGCCGGCGGAACCCTTGCGGGCCACGGAGGCGACGGTGGACGACTTGCGCACGCCGCAGAAGCTGCGGCGGTCACGGGGCGAGGCCATGGGCATGCTCGCGCGGGCCGACACGGCGGTGGTCGGGGTGCTCGCGGAGAGGGCGAAGAAGTCGTCGTCGGCGCTGGCGCTGCGGCTGCTTCCCGACAGCTGCAGCGGGTCGACCGCGCCGGGATAGGTAGTGGAGAACGCCAGCGGGCTGTCTGCCGGCTCCGGCTTGACAAAGGCGAGCTCGTCGCGGTCGGGTGGCTCAAGCGCGGCCCAGGTGTGGTCGAAGCCGAGCACGGTGGTGCTCGGGTTGATGCAGCTCGTGGTCGGGGAGACGGGAGAGCCGAGCGACAGCGGAGAGTCGGCGCTGAAGTCGGTGTTGTAGCTGCTGTTGGCAAAGTTGTTGTATTCCTCGAGAGAGTAGCTGTAGAGCGAGTCGGGGGACAGGCTGCTAAAGGACTCCTCTGGCGGCAGCTTGAGCGCGGTGTCAAAGGGCGGGACGGTGGGGTGATCAATGTCCATAATCAGATGGTGGTTGGGGGTCGGCAATGGGAAGGATGAGAAGGGGGGGAGAAGTGGTGTTTAAGGAGTCCACGCGGTCGCGATGGTGGTCAGAGGTGTGCCAGAGCTAACGTGGCCACGGAGACGGAGTCAGGGATGTGCTGGGGCGTGAGGCCGGCAGGAAAACGGTGGCCTGGGGAGTGTGTGCGGACGGCTCAGGATGCTGGTGAGGCCCTGGGAGCGCTTGGTGATCGGTGCTTAGTCAGATGTGGTTGGGCAGTCTTTGTGGGTGACTTGGGTGATGGTGGTGAGCCTTCTAGGGGTGGAACGACTTGCGACCGGACTTGTCTGTGTATAAGTAGCCGCCTCCGCCGTAGAGCTGCGCCCCTGAGCCCCATCCCCGGCCGGCACGGCCATCGAGATGCACCGTCGTGTTTTCCCGGCCCTCTTTTGGCGATGTTTGCGAGGCCAGCGAAACGGACAGCCCCACCTGTGCGAGGGGAATGGCCCAATGTCCAAAACCGAACCACTGCAGTCCGCTGTCTTACGATGATAGGTCGGACGAGGGTCGAGGCGGGTACCTCAGCCGAGGTACATGTGGCAGGAGCTCACCTACTTTTCGCGCCTGCCGCTGTCGCGGTACGCGACCGCATGTACCGCAGCGGGGCGCGGCCTTGGCCCTATGGGCTGCTTTGTGGGCAGCTTGGGCCTGGAGCCACCAGCGAGGAAAGTGGGATGGAACGGGCTCCGTGGGCCGTCTTTCTTCTGTGAGCGCTTTTCCGCCCGCGACTCAAACGCAACTGCGAATCTCCTACAAGGCTTCCACCGCTGTTTGGCTTTCCGCTCTGCCTCGGCCCTGTCGGCCGACGGTCAGTGCGGTGTTTATTCATTCTATTAACCTTTTTTTCATTTTGTTTTCTTCCTTCCCTGGCTTCTACCCGTTTTCCACCCGACTGGGGGGTGCGCGTCCGCATCTAAATGGCATCGAAAAATGCGGTGCGTGCTCAGATTGCCGTGCTCCAGAGCATGCCGAATTTTCTCCATCAGGCCGAGCAGCCAATCACAGCGCAGCCGTGCAAAATGGCCTGATTGCACCCTCGTCCTCGCCTTTCCTGCGAATGGGCCGTTTCATCGGGAGGGTCCGGCACACGCCTGCCATACGAATGCAAAGGCTCACTCGTCCACAGCAGGCGCGACGGTTGTACTTGCCCGTCAAAGGGCCTGCAGGCTTTGGCCAGCGGATGGCCTGTGCTATTTTCTTCCGAACATCACGAGCGACTTCTGGGACGAGCGAGCCGGCACATTCTCGTCCCAACGCACGCCGTGCCATTGGCCGGGGGTCTCTTCGCTGGCACCAGAAGCCTCGGAAGCGTGCTCACCGCTGGCGCACGTGCCATGGCAGTCGTGGCTGAGGCGCGAAGATGGCTCGCGCAACAGACGACGAATCAGCCCCTTTGCGTCTGAATCGTCCGAACCACATCTCATCGGCGCACGGCTCTCGGCGTGGCGACCATGACGCAAACGGTATCGCGGCGACCGTTATGACCGTTACCGGAGGGGAGCATTACTGCCGATCGCGAAAGGAGATGAGGCAAGATTCGAGCACAGCACGATACGAGTACTCGTACGCTGTCGCCTGGTGCCATCCAATAGGCGGTCCAGTAGGCAAGTCCTGGGGACAGCCCAATAGGGCGGCAGTACGATGCCAGGACCCAGGCTGCCCCAGGGACAGATGCCGTCACACCCCCAAGGGATACAGGTACGAGCACGGGAAAGCAATCCATTTGCAATGCTGTGCATGACGACGCTGCTCGAGGCTCTGTCCAGACCCCTCACTCATCCTTTGCACCCTGCTCCACGTCCGTTGCCGGCCACAAGTGGCTCAGGTCGCCCACCGGCAGACGCAGCGTCATCCGCATCTCGCTCGCCATAATGACGAAGCACATGTACCATCCCAGCAGGGCCACCACGAAGAGGAGGGCGCCGCCCGCCTGACCATGTCAGTGCTCGTATCGTACTCGTACAGCGGTGCGGCTGTGCAGCGGCGTAGCCGTGCAGCCTCCATCTACCGAAAGGGACGCACCTTTTGCAAATGACCCGCCACCACATAGTCGCCACGGGCCACCTTCCAGTACGCGCCCGACAGCACCCAGGCGGCGGTGCTGACGAGCAGGAAGATGAGCGCAAAGACGGTGTTGATCTTGAGCGTGAAGATGAAAAAGGTAAAGAGCGCAAAGCCCCAGACGATCAGGTACAATGCAACGACGGCGTTGTACGCCGGCGAGCTGGTGCCGGTCGTGTCGGTCGACGTCGCATAGGCCGCGCCCAGCTGCAAGCGTTGGCAGCTGCAAAAGGCCAAACGAGAGCCAGAAGACGGCAAAGAGGCCCATAACCATCATCGGGAAAAAGTTGCCCATAACCCCCACTCAAAGACCATGGAGAACGTAAGCAGCAGCGGGCCGACGAAGAGGAAGACGCCGCTGGCCCCAGTCAGAACAAGAGCTGAAAAGGGCGGGAAAGGGAAAAGGGAAAAGGGACATTCCCGCTTACACGACGGGCGAGGCTCCCTCGGCGCCGCCCCAGCCCATCAGCACAATGGAAAAGGTAAAGGTCGAAATGACAAAGCCGACGAAGCCCAGCGCCGTGGGATTGGCAAAACGCTTGTTGTAGTCGCCGACGAGCGGTACTTTGGGCGTGAGGTAGAGCTGGACAGTCAGCATCTCCAGTCGGTCCCGTCACCACGGCACGCTCTCACCTTTTCAAACAGCTCCGGGGACATGGTTACCCCGGTAGTCGTCCGGTGCAAGCCCTTTTTCTTCGTCGCTATTGTTCTGCATCGCCAAAGTGGCATCAAGTGTGTCCATGGTGGAAAGGGTTACGCGTGGGCCAAAGAGTTCACGACAACTCGAGGACAGGCTCGGAAATCCAGAAATTCCCAGGTCAAGGCTCACAACCCTCTACCCAGGGGCTTCATCTCTTGATAGTCCCCCAGAAGTAGCACGCAGCGGCACGCAGGAGCACGCGAACATTGTTGTCATATCTCGGTCAGCAATTCATAAGTGAATGTGGTTGACCAGGGAGGTTCTCCTGAGAGCATTTGTGCGGAGTTGTTTTGCCAGAGAGGGGTGGGATGCAAAGGCTTAGGTTACAACTCTCGGAAAACCGACCCCGTCGTGCCAATTGCCGGAAGGTGACTTTCCATTGAGCTGTTGCCTGTCCGGTGCAGGCTCAGCCGACTCTTTCTGGGGAAGGCTTCCCCACCAGGGAGGTGAATGCGGAATAGCTTCTTGCGGGGTAACAACAGAGTCAGGCCAGATGATGCTGGCCGGATGACTTCCCGCCATCCGCAGGGCGGCGGACCGGACTCTGGACGTTCAAACCACCCGATGGGCCGCTGTTTCTTTCGATGGAGTCGATGCGAGAAATACTCGGTTGAAATCCGTTCGCAGTGGCTGAAACATCTGGCTGCCAACGTATTCGTCTGCTACTGAAGCCGTAGTAAATGGATAGGCCTGCCGATGAGGGACCAAACCCGGATTAGATCGCGATGCCGTGTCTCTGGCTTGAGTTCCTACCCGTAGTGGAATGTGGAAAGAGGGGCTTTTGAAGCCGAGTATCTACGGCAATCATGATTGCAAAGCGAGACTCGGATACCTTAAAATCACCAGGTCATGCACTATCTTGTTGCAGGCACCTGATGGTAACAGTCGACACATTTTCTCGTCCATATCGTTCAATTTCGCATCACAACGAAATGTCTCCTATGCAGACCGTGTCCGGTCTTCCAGGCTACTGAAGATCAGGGTGTCTTATTTCTGGAGGTCGTCCAAAGCAACGGCAACGTTATTCTCTACGCCGCTTCGAGCGTGGCAATCCTTCGCCCTATGGCTTGATAATATCGCCAGGCTCATCCCGTCATCACCGTGCTGGCGCCGTAAATGGGGTCGTACTGGAATATCAAAGAACCTCTGAACGAGAGCGATGCCAAGAAATGATCACATTTTATGTGCATTCCTGACCATTTTATGTGATTCCCGAACATCTTTCCCGCGTCAGTGATCCAGTCGGCTTCCAAGTTGCTAATGCGACGCCCAGGATCATCAAATCGACACTTGTCGCGTAATCCCACAAACCTGTAAAGAATTGGATTCTCGGCCAGTTGGCGTTGTCATTCGTCATTTCGTCAACGGCGCTGGATAATCTGGTTGTTTGAAATCCAAGACGGGGCTTGCTGGGTGCAAGGCGCAGCCTTGCGCGGTATTCACGACAGCCGGGTACGGCCGGCCAAATAGTACAGAGGGACCGCTTTTGCGACGCACGAGCGTGCGGGATGGCAACAGGCGAAATTGCCAGTGGGAGAGACCAAAAACTGCATCGACAGCTTCTCCCCAGCAGATGAGCCACTTTCCGCCCACATTGACATTTTGCGCTGCCAGAGGACGAGTTAACTATTGTGTGAGAGGCGTTCACGACACCATGGTGACACACCAGAACTACAGCAAGAGGAGCGACCCCTTCACTCCAATCCGAGCCCCAGAGGTAAAGCTGGAGACTCGGCTGTGAGGCGAGGCCGAAGGCATTTAGAAAATTAATTGGTCAAGTGTGCATTCGGTCGTGTGACTTCTGCAAGGCTACCTGAGCTAGCAAGTCGAATGTGCTTGGGCGATCTGAAAGGGCAAGAGAGGGCAGATGAAATATGACAGTCAAGTAAGTCTGGCCAACAATCGGGGGCCAGCCAAAGGATGATGGTCGAAGCATGTCGGGCCACTTTTAAAACATACAAGATACAAGCATTCCAAGCTCTTCTGCGCGTGGCGGCTTCTTGCAAAGCTTCCACATCGCTGCGAGTAGACAGTCGTGAGCTTGTCCGTCTTACAGAGTCTTACCGCCAGTTTGGCACTAACAAAACTGGCGGTAAGACTCTGTCAATTGAGTGTATTCTTGGCCCTCGGGACCACGCAGTGCGTGGCCACGTAATACGTCGTAGCTCCCAAATTTATGACGGCTGGCGCACGTCCTGGCGACAATTTGCGCTGGCATATGTGCAGGGTTAAGAATGAGGCTATAATTTCGCGGCATGCAACAAAACAGTGTATCCACTTGCAGGCGGTCCACTTTGCGGGGACGGGACGGGACGGGTGGGCTGGAACGGTCTGGTGTCGTTTAATCGCAATTGTGGAATGTGAAAGCGTGGCAACCAGGAAATGAGAAATGGGATCGGGCGACACCTGCGCCACCGTCCGGGCGCAAGATTGCCAGCGCCTAGAGCATTTTCACATGCTTTTGCGCAAAAAAAAAACGAACGATGGTGCCCCGCACAAAGGCAGTGCGCTGAGCTACGAGCTCAATACGAGCATTCGTACTAGGAGTAAACGCGTGTGCGAATCGTCAAAGTGCGATATTTCGGTCTGGCAAAGGCAAAGGCTGTCCCATGACCACGGTCACAAACGCCAATGCAAGGAACGGCGCAAGTACGCCCCGTCTGCGCAGGCAGAGCTGGACAAAGAGCATCACATGCAGGCGCCTGAAGGCGGTGGCGACAGATGCGGCAGTGATCTGCAGTAAGAGTGCAGGGAGGGGGGGGGGGGGGGGGGGGGGGGGGGGGGGGGTCGTAGGTCCGCATCCGTCGAGGCCAATGCGATTGCGACAGCCAGTCTTACCATTGGCGGCCACGCAACGGACGGCATGATGTTGGGCCCCGGCGTGTGGGCAAACTGCCACTCTCGGCCGCGACAGCACAGCCCGGTTCTGTCTCAACATAGACGAACGAGCAGCCCGGCACCACCGGCGATAGCAGATAAGGGTCATGCGGCAGAATGGGTGATACGAGAGGAGGTGGTGTGGCCATGGGGCCATGGGATTGGCGGGCGGGTCCCATTGCGCTGACGAGTGGGAGGGGGGGGATTGAGACTGCGGTCGGCGATTGGAGTGGGGGTGGCCATTGGGATTGGGAATTTGGAACGAGGTCGCCACAAGGCAGGTGGCAGTCGGGGACGCATTGTTGGAGAAGCCGCAAGGCCGACGGGCAGAAAAGGGCAAAGAAAGGGGCGATGGAGATGGAGGCAATGGAGGCCATGGAGGCCATGGAGGCTTCGGAGGCTTCGGAGGCAACGGAGGCAACGGAGATGGAAACTGCAGGTTGGTCCGACGGAAGGCGATGGGCCAGGACGGAACGCAATTGTCAGTCTTCTGCCCATGGAGATTGCACCGGACCCGGACGAATTTCCCATGATTCCCAAGAGACCCGCCGTCCTTGATTAAAAAGCGGAGAGATTCGACCTAGACCGCAACGAGCCACCGCGTTTCGGAGTTATGTGGCCAGTCGCCGGGATGGCAGGCCTGACACCGCTGCAGCCTCCGTTTCTGTAAATGAGTCACAGCTGTGTCGTCCCGTCGTGCAGCGGGCAGATGCCGACCGATTGGTCAATTAGATGCCAGCGCTGGCAGACCGCCCCCTCCTGGTCAATGGCAAACGTGTTCGCGGAGGGTCTCTTTGTCCGACGTGGCCGCCAACCGTCAGAGGCAGCCACGTTTCCGATGCGCTTGCCGCCGATGACTGTTTCCTGTTTTAGCGGTCGTCGTGCTTTTGCGAGTAGTCGTAGAGGCGTTTTCTTGCATCCTGTTTGCGCCCTTGCCGCACCCGGTTTTGGCGATTGCTCGTAGTCTGCCTCCTGTTTGCTTTGTTTGCTTTCTTGCACTCTGTGGGCATCTCCTCCTTTCTGCTTTTCCCTCCGCTTCTCTCCCTTTCTCCGTTTGCGTTGTGCTGTTTCCGTTGTGCTATTTCGTTGTCTGCCTTGCACGTCCCTTGCTTTCCGTTTGACAGGGGTCTCGTTGGCCAAAGGGCTGGGCTGGCCATACCAAATGACCCAGTCAGACACCAACTACTCGTACGGAGCGTGGTGTGAGACTAGTGCCAGCCAATCCCACACCCCCCCCCCCCCCCCCCCCC